>PVKB01003565.1:169473-192798 GCA_004027205.1 Ctenodactylus gundi | reverse complement strand
AACAGGGATATAAAAAACCTCAAACAGAATGATAATCAGGGATGAAACTGAGGCAGTAATAAAGGTCTACCAACAAAGAAAAGCCCAGGACCTGATGGATTCACCACAGAATTCTATCAGAACTTCAGGGAAGAGTTACCATGAATGTTTCTCAAACTCTTCTAAGATATGGAAAGAGAGGGAACACTGCCCTACTCCCCTCCTGGAATCTAGTATCACCTTTATTCCCAAACAAGATAAAGACCCAACAAAGAAAAAAAAATAACTATAGGACAATTTCTTTTATGAATACAGATGCAAAAATCCTTACTAAGATACTTACAAACAATGCAATAAATTATTAAAAATACCATACACCATGACCAAGCTTGCTTCATCCTGGGGATTCAAGACTGTTTAACATACATAAAACAATTAATGTTATACACATTAACAAAAGCAAGCACAAAAATCACATGATCATCTCAGTAAATACAGAAAAAGCCTTTGACAAAACATAAAATCCTTTTATGATTAAAAAATAAAACCTAAGGGTGGCACATGCCTGTAATGCTTGTAATCCCAGCACTTGGGAGGCTGAGACAGGACTGCCATGAACCCAAGGCCAGCCTGGGCTCCACAATGAGTTCAGGACCAGCTTGGGCCACAGAGGAAACCCTGTCTCAAAAATAAAAATAAATAAAACCTAAGAAAATATATACAGAAGGATCTTACCTCAAGCTGATAAAAGCAATCTATGAGAATCTTACTGCTGACATCACCCTAAATGGGGAAAAACTGAAAGCATTTCCCCTCAAATTAGGAACAAGACAAGGGTGTCGACTCTCAACACTCCTGTTCAACACAGTGCCCAAACCCTTAGCCATGGCAAACAGGCAAGAGAACAGAATCAAGGGAATGTGACCCTTTACATTGAGGACCCTAAAAACACTCTACCAGAAGACTCTCAGAAGTAATAAACAAATTGAGCCATGTATCAGGAATATAAAATCAATACACAAAAATCAACAGAGTTCCTCTACAGCAACAATGAAAATACAGAGAAACATTAGAAAAACAATCCATTCACAGCAGCCTCAAAAAAAAAGTAAAGACCTAGGAATCAACCTAACTAAGCAAATGAAGGACCTCCGTACTGAAAATTATGGTACTCACAGAAAAGAAATTGAAGCAAATATTAGAAATGAAGACACATCCCCTGTTCCTGGATAGGCAGAACCAATATCGTCAAAATAGCATAGCACCAAAACTGATAAAACAGATTCAATGCCGTCTTAATCAAAATACCAACATTTTTCAGAGAATTAGAAAAAAATCCTAAATTTTATATGAAACCAGAAGAGACCCAGAAGAGCCAAAACAATCCTAAGCAACAAAACAAAATCAGGAGGCATCAAAATATCAAGTTATATTATAAAGCAACAATGATTAAAAACCACATGATACTAACACAAAAGCAGACAGGTGGATCAATGGAATAGAATTCAGGATGCAGGGACAGCACCTTCAGCCATTTAATCTGTGACAAAGGGGTCAAAAACATATGCTAGAGAAATACCATCTTTATCAAATGGTGCTGGGAAAACTGGTTACCTACACAACAAGAATGAAACTAGACTCACATCTTTTACCATGTACCAAAATCAAATCAAAATGAATCGAAGACCTACCTGTTAAAAATGGAAAGAGGTGGAGGCAAGAACTTTCTCAATAACTTTCCCAAACACATGAGGTTAACACCAATAAACAACAAATGGGATTATATCAAATTAAAAAGCTCTGTACAGCAAGGAAACAATCAAACGAGTGATAAGAGAACCAAAAGAATGGGGGAAAAAAGTCTGCTACTCCTTAGTCAGAGGACCATTTTCAAGAATATACAAAGAGCTAAAAGAAATCAGATCTCTCAAAATAAAAGACCCAATCAAAAATGGGCATATGAGGGCTGGAGGGATGGCTCAGTGGTTAACACACTTGGCTAGCCAGCGCTAAGTCAAGCGCTAAGTACCCGTGTTCCTTTCCCCAGGACCACAAAAACTGAGCAGGATGGCACATGCCTATAATCCCATCACTCGGGAGGCTGAGGCAGGAGGACTGTTGTGAGTCTAAGGCCAGTCTGGGCTCCATAGTGAGTTCAGGACCAGCCTGGGCTACAGAGCAAGACCGTGTCTCACCAAAAAAAAAAAAAAAAAAAAAAAAAAAAAAAAAAACCAACAACAACAACAACAACAACAAAAAAAAAAAACCTGAAAATAGACACAATAGATACCCCATTTGGCCCGCTATACTTCTGGGTACGTTCCCACAATAATAAAGTCATCACATGACAGTGATCCATGCTACCCATGTTTATGGCAGCACAGCTTATAACAGCTCAATTTTGGAAGCAGCCAATACGTCCATCAACAGATGACTGGATAAAGAAGATGTGGTATATTTACACAGTGGAGTACGATTCTGCCATAAAGATGAGTGTGAATCATCTGTAGGAAAACAGATGCATCTTGAGACCATTATGCTTGGCAAAATGAATCAGATACTGAAGGTGAAATAGCATGTGATTTCTCTAATATGAGAAAACCGTAAAATAGCAAAAGAGATGGAAGAAAGTAAGAAGAGAGAATTTCCCATGCTGATAACTGGTTACTATTATGCCTCACAAGGACACGCTGGTCAAAGACTGAGAAAAAAATGTGCTGACGATGTAGCTCAGAGCAAAGGTCCTGTGTTCAATCCCTACTACCACAAAAAATAAGTAAAATACTAAACCTGACGTCTGCAATCCTGTCAGTGTCGACGCCGTGCCCGCTGCCACCGTGGCGGCTCACGTTGCATCTGCCTAAACCGACTGTGTGCTGGTCATGCTGCACAAGCAGTGTCTCTGCAAGATGGCAGACGGAGGAAGAAAGTGATCACTTGCAGTTCTGACCAATTTTCTCACCAACTATAATATATATGACACATAAAATATGTTCATCGGCCCTGCTACTCATCAGGCATGGGTCAGCAATGACTTCTAAGTCATGTGGGAGCCCCTCCCCTTCCTGCAGGGGAGTTCCTACTTCCAACCTCACTTTCTCCCTTGTACTTATCCCAATAAAATTTACTTTCTACTCTCCTAAAAAGAAATTGATTAGAAAGGGGACATGTCCAGCATCTCGTTCAAGGTCAGTCTTGACTCCTGCTCCAGCTCCCAAAATTTTAACTTCTTCTCCAGGGCTTCTCAGCTCTTGCACATTAAGGACCCTGGCGACTTCAGAAAACTGGGTGCCTGGGCCCGGGCCCTGGCCCTGGATGCAGCTGATCCCATGTGGAGGCCTTAGGGGAAGAGCATCAGGGTGTAGCATCTGCTAACACAGGAACCTGGGGCCAGTGAAATGGGAGCTACCACAGCAGCCTCGGGCTGGCTACTTTCAGTTCCCGCTATGCTTGGTTTCCTTGGGACAGAACTAAATTCTAACTTGTGTACACAGGAAGCCTTTCACATATGAAAAATGTTATCACTTGGGAGCTGGGGACATAGCTCAGTGGTTAAAGTGCCTGCCTAGCATACTCAAGGTCCTGGGTTCCATTTCCCAATACCACATAAAAAATAGATCAGGTGTGGCTGGAGGAATAGCTCAGCAGTTAAATGCTTGCCTCACAAACTCAAGGCCCTGGATTCGATTCCCCAGCACCACATAAACTGGCAGTGGTGGCACATGCCTGTAATCTCAGCACTGGGAAGGCTGAGGCAGGAGAACTGCTGTGTAGTAAGGCCAGCCTGGGCTACATAGTGAATTCAGGACCACCCTGGACTACACAAAAAATTTTATATATTTATCAAGGATGGTGGCATACAACTGTAATCCCAGCACTTGGAAGGCTGAGGCAGGAGGACTGCAGTGAGTCCCAGGCCGGGCTCAGCTACATGGTGAATTCAGGACCAGCCTGGACTACAAAGCAAAACTCTGTCTCAAAAAATAAAAATTTAAAAAAAGCATCAACTACTATATAAACACCCAAAGAGTAAAGAGTACTAATGGGTATTTTGTTGTTGTTGTTGTTTTGTTTTTTAAAACAGGATCTCTCTGCTGGTCCTGAACTCACTATGGTACCCAGGCTAGCCTTGAATTTATAGCAATCCTCCTGCCTCAGTCTCCTGAGTTCTGCTATTACAGGCGTGCATCACCTTGACCAACTAATTTTTATGTGGAGCAGGGGAATTGAACCCAGGGTTTTGTGCACACTATGCAAGTGCTTTAACCATTGGCCTATGTCTCCCAGCTCTGAAACAGCATCACTTTCAAACATTCACCTTACTTTTTTAGCTGTGGTGAGGCTCTTTAAAAGTAGATGGGTTATCTATTTTAAAAATTTCCCAAGTGTATCTGTGGCCACAATCAGCATGTTACTAAAGCAATGGTGACTAGAGCCCAGGACTTAAAGCTTCATCTGAGGGTAAAAGTGACCTTTTATATGAAGGTCACTTTCAACCATATACCCTTAATTTTATTTTATTTTTGAGACTGAGTCTCACTGTACATCAGGCTGGTCCTGAACTCACTATATAGACCAGGTTGGCTTGGACTCACAGCAGTCCTCCTGCCTCAGCCTCCTGAGTGCTAGGATTACAGGCGTGTGCCACCATGCCCGGTTTTATGTGATACTGAGGAATCAAACTTAGAACCTTGTCTTGCTAGGCAAGTGTTTTAACCGCTGTGCCATTCCTCCAGCCCAAGCCTTGTTTAATTTTTTTTTTTAGACAGGGTCTCACTCTGTAGCCCAAGGTGGTCCTGAACTCTCTCTATAAATATATACCCCAGGCTACCCTTGGACTCACAGCAATCCCCCTGCCTCAGTCTCCATGTGCTGGGATCACCCTTGTTTAAGAGACTTATCAGAAATCACAGGTCTCAAATTTTATATTTTCATTTTAAGAATTTTTAGACTTCTGTCCCTTCATGTCCTACCTCTGTCTGCACTAGGTACATAGGCTGGTCATTTTGAAATTAAGTATTTTTAGAAAATGTAATTTCAAGTGTCCCCAGATACCCTCCTGTGCCTTTATGTAACACCACGTCACTGAAGGGGTGCACATCCTCCAGTTTTCAGGAGAAAACTGACAGACGCCTCAGATACTGAAACCACACTCAGAGGCAGCACTGCAACACCCGGCCATGCGAGAGTCCAACATTCACAACTTAAGGAGGAAAGATCAGTTTCAGGTCTTACACAGTTTGTCCATGGGCAGACAGTACTGGTGGGAGCACATGGCAGAGGCTGCACAGCTGCTCACGGCACTGCAGACAGAAGCCAAGCGAAGCAAAAGAAGTGATGTCTGAAAACCCGGGCAAGCCAGAGCCTTCCCAGGAAGAAGCTGTAGCAATGCTTCTTCTTCCTTCCTTTACTTAGGTAAGGCTGCAAGTTGGGTACCCAGGGTGGGTGCCTCTCCCTCACTTCCTGGCTCACAAGTCAATCATACATACCTGAAAGCACTGCACTGGGCACCCCCCAATCACAAAAAGTTAACAGGTCAAGCCCTAGGCACCCACCCTTTCCAGCCAAGCCTCACCTCTCAACAGCACGTGGTTCCACAGGTATCCCACCCACATCCAAATACAAGCTTTTGGGGGACACTCCAGATCCAAACCATAACACTACATTTATCATGCGAATAAAAAGAAATCTATGACTAACTGGGTGTTGTGGCACACACCTATAATGCCAGCACTCGGGGAGGCTGAGGCAGGAGGACTACTGTGAGTTCCAGACCAGCCTGGGCTACAAAAGTGAGTTCAGGATTAGCCTCGACTACACAGTGAGACCATCTCTGGAAAAAAAAAAAAATCTACAACCCAAGCTTCAAGACAAAGTACCTGCTTCAGGGGAGGAAATCTAACCCTGTACTTATAAAAAACGAAATTTTAAGCCAAGCTGCAATTGACTTAACATAAAGTCAAAGCTAAGTCTGCATCCTTCTCACACATCATTTCCTGTGTGATCTTGGGCAAGAAAATTTGTTTCCATTTCCTCATCCCCACAAGGCTAGAGGCATGCTTAGGGGTAGCAAGATCACATGAAACCTGAAGCAGAGCCTGGCACACCAAGTGCTCAGAAACACCATCTACCATTGGCTGACCTGAGCTCAATGTAAACCAATAGCATGACAGGACTCACATTGGAAGCTTGTAGATCTTAGGCAACTGCAAGCTGTTTTGCTTGATCACATTCAACATTAACAGGTTCATACCAGGTGGTAAAACTAACTCACCTATGAGTTGCTGAAGGCCTAGGATAGGGGAAAGCTCTGGGAATTTGAACCGCTCCCAGGTGCGGCCAAGTTTGAGAATCACTGCACTACTTACTTTGCAGAAAGCACAGCCCAAGTTATAAGCAGGGTACAGGTCTAGAATAAAACATCTGTACGGTCAGGCCCAGCAGCACAGGGCTCTGTCATTGCAGCACTCTGGAAAGGCAGTCAGGAGTACTGCAAGTTCATGCCCAGCCTGAGTATTCAGCAACTTAGCAAAACCCTGTATCAAAATTCAAAACTAAGGAGCTAGGGTGTGTAGCTCAAAGGTGAGAGTACCTGCCTAGCAGGCACAAGACCATGGGGTTCAATATCCCAGCACCACATAAAATGGGTGTGGTGGCACATCCCTGCAATCCCAGCACCTGGGACATTGAGGCAAGGTGACTGCCATGAGTTCAAGGCCAGCCGGAGCTACATAGTGAGTTCAGAGTCAGTCCGGACTACATAGCAAGAGCCTATCTCAAAAGAAAAAAAAAAATTATTCTTTCAACTCTTTAACAGATGAAATTTCACTTCCTAAGTCACTGCACTACCAAACCACAACAAAAAACCTTACAGAAAAAGGGGTTTGGGTGCCCAGCACTCAAAAGTTTTGTGACACATCAAAACAGCAGCTCATATATGGGCAAGAGCTAACTACATAAACAAACACTCACCTTCACAAAGCCCAGCAGTCTGCTCACAGAAGGCCCGTAGACTGCCCACCTGGCTCTCACGCCAGCCACTGTGTGGAGCAAGAGAACAAGACAGGTAAGGTGGTGCAAGGCAGAGAGGGAACACACAAACCAGGAGGGGGAGGAGGACAGCGGAGGTGAGGTTCAGGGCCAGGCCCAAGGAAGGCCCGGCTCGCGATTGTGAAGTGAGGCAGGGACACGTCACTTCCGCACACCTGAACAGCTCTATTCCATCAGGTCAGCTCATCTGTTCATTTAGTATTTCCCACAGGCATGGTCACACACAGAGTCCAAACCACAGTGTTCACCTATCAATCTTTCCCCAACACACCTCAAGTCTAGTTCCTCATCTCCACAGAAGTACCTGGAAGAGGCCACTAGCCTCTCCTCCAAGGCACTGGTTGCTCTCAACTAGTAACCTTACCCATGTTCAAGTCCCTCAAGTTTCATGATCTGCAAAGCTCCAGCTCTGTTTCCTCTATGAGGGATATGGATGTATTACCACACCAAGACAGTGGAGTGGAAACAGGTGTTGTATTTTTGATTTTTTATTTTTAGGTGGTTTGCTTCAATTACCAGCCTGATTGAAAGGGTCCCCTGTCTAGATAAGGTGGCTGGTTGTGTGTCAGCCACACAGGCCAAGAGAGAACAAGCCATCCACTTCCCCCTCCCCTCACCTCCATCTCCCCAGCCATCTTCCAGGTAGATGCTCTGTGTTCAAGAAATGAGAAACCCAGGCTCTACCACTTGTCCAACAACACACAATTTTTGTACCAATTTCTATGTATTTATTCACACATTAGATAAAAATGTTACAGTTAATGAATTCATTACATGACACAGGTAAATGTACAGTCCAATCTTGGTAAGTCAGGGCATGGGGTGACCACACTGCCTAGCACCCGTGCACACATACACAGGTACACACACTCACACAGACACATCCGTTCACCATCACAGGCACAGGTGCTAAGTCTGGATATAACCGGGGGCCATCCTGGCTTCTGTCTGGAGAGAAGAGAGAGCTCTCGATGAGAAGACGTGGGGACCAATCGCTGCATCTCTCCGCTCTACCGGTGCCGAGAGGACACGGAACACTGGGGCCATTATTTTCTTGGCACAAACTCAACAGGCAATGAAGTCGGGGGTGGGGAGGGGGAGGCTTAAATTAGTCTCAGGTTTAGATTCCTTTCAACTCCACAACAGGTCAGCAAGCAGGAAAAAGGAAAAGCTCCACCATTTATACTCCAGAAAAACAAGGGAAGAATTTAAAACTTGATCCCTATTCTCCCAACAGACTGCAACACGACCACAAGCAAACCCATAAGGACAAGCCAACACCATCCAGTCAGAAATTATGCAAACAGGGTGGTCTGCTTTCATCCCAGTGCTGGAGGAGGAAAACTTCCTAGGGGAATAAGAGGGTCACAGAAAGCACAGTGTTACATTTGTACTTGGGTCATGATTCCATCCGTCTGTCTATCTGGCCTTCTGTTCTGAGAGCTCTTTGGAGCGGTCCAGCCCAAACTCCTCTGCTTTTAGCTTTCAGGGGCTGAAGTGGGGAAATAACGCATGAACCAAAAGCTGTTCTCTAAACAGCACAAGTAAGGAGAAATGTTACTCAACTGCCCAACTCCTTTTGACACCAAGGTTAAAAAGAAATTAAAGGTAAATGTGATACTTGAGCATTTCCACTGACCCATCAAAAACACTGATGATACCAAGACCTACTAACTAAAACGAATCGGTCCAACTCCAGTGTCCTTGGCAGTGGGGCTAGAGTGAGGAGGAGGCAACGATCCACAGAACAGAGCACAGGACTGGCCAACTCGGGAAAGCCCTGAGTGCGCTCCATCAGTGGGGTGGAACACGGAGAGGGAGAAACTTCTTGGTACAAACTTCATGTCTTCAAAGATAAAAGGAAGGTGAGGCAAAGGCACTTGAAAGAGCCATGTACTGTTCGCACCCATCCACACCGAGGCTGTGACCAAGAGCACTCCCAGTGACTCCTCCTCAAACACCAGCTGAGCCTGCTCCCCAGGTGCCCGTGGAACTGAAGGAAATCAGAAATCCGAAGCGCTGCAAACCGCTGGTGGGACTGGAATGTCAGTGAGGAACTACTCAGAGGAAGCAAATCAAAGTCATCCCTTCTGGTGGAGCGAGGTTTGTTCCACGTACCTCAGTGACTACTGAATTTCAGGACAGTCAGACAGAGAGGAAAATCGTACCTCACTGTGCCACTTTCTGTCTGACAAAGAGCAGTAAGGACTCCAAGAGAACTCAGATGCCAGCTAGCAAATTATCTTGCACTGGTAGTTATGGCGGATGTCTGGCTTGTCCCTGTACTGTGACCAAGTGACAAGAGTCTGGGACAGGGCTAGACACGCCTGTCCTTTCAGGCATACTCGATTCGCGCTGGGCCACAGCTACCCTCATTCTTCCGCTCAGAGGACGGGGGGGTGGCCTTAGCCTCACTGCTCATTTCCAGAGGCTTGGCCGCCATATAGTCCTTCACTTTGATCTCCATGTTCTTGGCTTTCAGAGTGGCCGTGTGCAGCTTCTCCAGGAAATCTGGCATGCCTGTCAGGGGGCAAGGGAACCAGGTTAAGTGCTACACAAACCAAAGGTGGGCCTGGAAACTGAAGCCCCTCTCTGGGTGATGGCACAGAGCAGCTTGAATGACAGAATACAGGGACAAAATGTGCTCCCTATGCATGGGTTATACAAACAGCCCATGACCTCTTATCCCTTGAAAAGGAAAACTGATCAAGCCAGTCACGTCCCAAAAGGCTCTTTTAAGTGATTAAAATACCACTTATCAGGGGCTGGAGGAATGGTGGTTAAAGCACTTGCCTAACAAGCACTACATCAAGCGCTAAGTACCCAAGTTCAACTCCCCAGCACCATGTAAGCCTGTAATCCCAGCACTTGGGAGGCTGAGGCAGGAGGACTGCCGTGAGTCCAAGGCCAGCCTGGGCTCCATAGTGAGTTCAGGACAAGCCTGGGCTACAGAGCAAGAACCTGTCTCAAAAAAAAAAAAAAAAAAAAAACACCTTGTCATAGTTAAAATAGCTGCCAATCTAATTGAGACAAACATCAAACAAGAATACATAATTCGTTCTTTCCAAATGGAAGAAAATGTACATAGAGAATCAGGAGAAAGAACAATCACAGGAGGATGCTCTCCAAGAAGTAAAAGAATGGAAAGGTACAGTTACAGCTATGACGTACAGCCTTTGAGAAGGCTGTACGTTAGCCAGGCATGGTGACATGCGCCTGAAATACCAGCACTCTGGAGGCTAAGGCAGACGAACTGATGCTAATCACTAAGGAGGCTGAGGCAGGAGGATGCTGTGAGTTTAGGGCCAGCCTGGGCTCCACAATGAATTTAAGGCCAGCTTGATCAACAGAGACTCTGTCTCATTAAAAAAAAAAAAAAGGATGACGACTATGGGCAGCCTGCTGGCAGTTCTGTCCCCACATGATAGCCCATAATCACATTTCCGCGCCAGATCTTAGGGCTTTTAACACCACTGAGAAAAACATTTTTTTTTTTTTGAGGCAGAGTCTTACACTGTAGTCCAGGCTGGTCCTGAACTCACTGTATAGCCCAAGCTAGCCTTGAACTCACGGCAATCTTCCTGTCTCCGCCTCCTAAGTGCCAGGATTACAAGCATGTACCAACTTGCTCAGCTTATGCAGTACTAGGGAATCAAACTCAGGGCCTTGAGCTTGCTAAGCAAGTGCTCTAACTGCTGCACTGTTCCTCCAGCCCCCAAATCCTTCTTATTTCAGTACTAGAGCTTAAACCAAGGGCCTCTGACCTGGGCTACATCCCCAGCCCTCCTTTGTTTTTTGTTGGTTAAAGACAGAGTCTCAGTTGTGCAGGCTGAGCTCAATCTAGCAATCCTGATGCCTCGGCCCCCTGAGTAATGAATTACAGGCAAATGCAACCATGCCCAGCCAAAAAAAGCTTTTAAAAAGATTAATGTACATGGTCTATATTTAAGGCACTGCATGAAATATTTTTAAAACTCTCCTCTGGGCAGAGGTTCCTCTCTGGAAGCCTGTAATCTCATCTTTTCACATCCTACCTGAAGAAAGGAATGAGCTGTGGAACCTCCCCAAAGTACTCCAGTAAGCCAGGTCCTAACCCTCCTGCTGCCATTAAGGCACAGGAAAACAAAAAAGCTCCACCCAGGTCCAGTATCCACATCCCTACTCACCACTGGAAACCATCCAACTAACACAGTAGCGGGGAAACACAGTCTGGGGGTTGTCACTGTATGTCAGCATGTAGTCAAAGCCATTCTGGAAAAGAAGAACACCAAAGATCAGGTATCTGGATCACCCACCACAGCCTCCACAACTACTACCAAGGAACAACTGTCATGTAGTTATGGCATGATCTTTGTTTTTTTCCTTTTTCTTTTTAAAACTTGTGTAGAGGGGTTGGAGGAATGGTACAGTGGTTAGGATGCTGCCTACCAAGCCCAACACCATGACTTCAATTTCCCAGCACCACATAAAGCTGGGTGTGGTGGTGCACACTTGTAATCCCAGCACCCAGGAGGCTGAGGCAAGAGGATTGCTGTGAGTTCAAGGCCACCCTGGGCTTCACAGTAAGTTCTGGACCAAGATAGGCTATAGAGCAAGACCCTGACTCAAAAGAAAAAAAAAAGTGCACAAGAGCTTACCCTGAAAGCCTGAAGGACTGCTATCTGTGCCGGGCCAGCGTATGGGGCCAGCCCTGGGCCTACCTGGCTCCGGAGTGCAGACAACAGTATATGTGACAGGGCAGCTCTGTGCCTGGCCTACACAAGCCAGGCGGCTCCCGACCAACACAGGCCTTCTCCTGGAGGGCTGGAATGCCGGACATGCTAAGTTGAGGGCTTTGCGTAACTACTTCCTAATGCAAACTGGAAGCTGAATCTCTACCGGGCCCCTGGCCAGGAAAATCACTCTTACTTTGCGGCACTTCACTGCTGAGGAAGGAAGCTGCACATGGACTCCTTCAGGCTGGCCAGACACTCACCAGGTCACAGTCATAAATCTACCTGAGAATACAACTACATGTGGAGTCCTGTGAGGCCTCTAGATGTGCAAATATGAGGATCTTACAGAGCGCAACATGTATCTCCAATGTTCACAGCTTACAGACATTAATCTTCATATCCTCTTATTATTAATAACAACAGTCAAACACCAGGCAGAAACAACTTCGACTCCTTGTAACAATCATACAACGTAGACAGGATTACCGCCCATTTAACACATGAGGACACTAAACACGAAGAAGACATGCAGGTAACTTTGCCCAAGTTCACCCACACACTAAGGGAGAGAGCTGAGAAGAGCAACCACAAGGTGAAACCTCATACCCACTGTCTCTGTGGCTCAGCCTTGTCATAATACAACAAAGGGCAGAGAATTATTACGGAGATTTAAAGTGCCCTGATCCTAAGAAAAGTCCAAGATAATTATGTCCACCTGAAGCAGTGAGAATCACTTTTACAGCTGCAGGCTGGCCGCTAGAGCCAGCAGAACTCCAGTTTTGGACTTCCAAGCTTTTACAGCAACCTCCATCCCTTTCCCACCCAAGTGGAATGTTTAATCTTGCGTTAATTTACTCAACATCTACTTGACCCACGTGTCTGGCGTCGTGCTGAATATGGATGGAGAGGACACAAGCTTGCCCTTGTCCCTGCCCTCAGAGCTCTGGTCACCAGAATAAAAAGGGGCCTAAAGAGACACAAAGCACCCTGAGAAAGCACAAGAAACCACAGGAAGAGGAGCCACGCCCAAAGCTGATTACAAGGCAAAATGGGTTAATGTAAGAGTGAAAGACTAAACTCGACTAAACTCTTCTATCCACAAAGCTCATGGACTGGGAAGTGAAGAGACGTGGATTCACATCGCCTACAGCTGTGAGAAAGGAAGCCAAAACTGAAAAGACTGTTTCCTGTGGGAAGAAGCAACCAGGTAGAAGAGAATCTCAACACTCTTCATAGTTCCTTTTAGATTTAAAAAGTGGCTTAGGCAAGAGCCAAGTAAGTACCTGAGTTCAATTCCCCAGCACCACATAAGCTGGACACGGTGGTGCACATCTGTAATCCCAGCACTCAGGAGGCTGAGAGACAGTAGGATTGCTGTGAGTCCTAGGCCAGCCTGGGCTCCGCAGTGAGTTCAGGACCAGCCTGGGTTACAGAGTGAGACTGTCTCAAAAACAAACAAAAAATACCAAACAAAGAAACAAACAAAAAAGATTTAACTTTAGAGACAAATATTTTCTGTAACTTAATAAAACAAGTTTTTGTTTTTGAGACAGGGTCTCGCTTTGTAGTTCAAGCTGGCCCTGAGCTCACTTTAAAGACCAGGCTTGTGGCCTAACTTGCGGCAATCCTTCTGCCTCAGCCTCTAGAGTGCTCTGGGACTGAGCCTCAGGGCCCACGAATCCTAGGCAAGCACTCTAATCACTGAGCTACACCACCACACAAAGGAATTAAATTTAAAAACAATACCTAAAAATCCAAAGTAAGTAGAAATTAATCTCCAAGTAATAACTTCTAATGTTCTATAGCAGGATGACCATTATTAGTTTCAAAGTAGCCAGCAGAGATTTTCAATGTTGCCAACGAACAGAAATGATACTTGTTTGAGGCCACAGATACCATTACAAACTGTATACATAGACTGAAAGGTTACATTGTGTACCATAAATGTGCAGTTACTACATGTCTACTAAAAATTGAAAAAGGACAACCATTTCAGGGAAGCCATTCCAGGACCCCTTCCAGTTAGTGAGTTAGTGGAGGCTTTTACACCCCTCTCTTCTTGGTTTCAAAATCAAGTACCTTCCTTGCACCTTAAAACCAAATTATAAAAGGAAATGTAAAAAAATAAGGAGGAGCTGATGATGGGCCCCACAATAAAGCCCTCGCCTCACACATGAAGACCAGTTTGGTCCCAAGCACCACATAAACTGGAAAGGATCTAGCTGTAACTGAGGTGGTGGGAAAAAAACTACAAAGACAGGGCATATTTCAAGTGACCTTAAAATTTAGCATTCCATACACAGCGTGCAAGCCTCAAGCAAGGGACACAGTTCTGTGGCAGCGAGTCTGGCATGCGTGAGGTCCTCATTAAATCCCCAGTGGCAAACACAAAAAAAGCAAACTGCAAATTTCTGTTATTTATTACTGACGGTCTTGTTGGTATTATTATTCTGAGAATGCCGTATATGTTTCACATTAAAGCAAATGACTAGCTATACTCTGGTTACTGTGAACTGAGTCCTACAGCACAGGTAAGATGATGAACAAAAGATCCAAGTAAAAACCTGAATTTGAACCAACTATGTAACATAAACTTAGAATTTATCTTAAAAATAAGCAGGTACGGGCTGGAGGAATAGCACAGCAGTTAAAATGCTTGCATTGAAAGCTCAGGACCCTGAGTTCATTCCCCAGTGCCACACAACGGGACACAGTGTTGTATGCCTGTAATCCCAGCACTGAGGAGGCTGAGACAGGAGGACTGCCATGAGTGCAAGGCCAGTCTGGGCTCCACAGTGAGTTCAGGACCAGCCTGGGCTACAGAGAGAGACCCTTACTCAAAAAATAAATAAATAAAAATAAAAAATAAACAAATAAATAAATAAATAAATAAAATAAAAATAAGCACATGAGCTGAATATGTTACATGCCTGAAATCCCAGCTACTCAGAAGGCTGAGGAAGCAGGATTAAAAATTCAAGGCCAGCCTAGGTAACTTAACAAGACCTAAAATACAGAAAAAACATAAAAAACAAGAACAAAGGGCTGGAGATGTCGCTTAGTGGTAGAGTATTTGTTTAGCATGCAGGAGGCCCTGGGTTCAATCCCCACCACTGGAAAAATAAATTAATTTAAAAAATAAATTATAAAATAAATATACAAATAAAACTTGTCACTTATTTCTACCTTCTGAAATGCCTAAAAACAGGCTACCCAGTAGCTACGAATACGCCTCCCAGAGGGAGGGGGGTTGTGGGAGAGGAAGGGTGGGAAGATGGGAGGAAGGATTTAATATGCAAAGTTTTTAAAAACTGGGGGAAAAAATGCCTCATAGCCAAACTGGGGTACTTAAAAAGCCATTTTCCACTAAAAGAAACCAGGACTATTTTTTTAAATAAATAAATAAATAAAAGCTAATTTCCAGGTTTAGTACTAAATCTACACAATGATCCCGGAACAAATTTTAACAACTGAAGCAAGAAAGTTCTGGGTCATGTCAAAAACATTTGAGCCAGTGGCTCCCAGTGGCCAAAACTGATAGGAATATTAGTAAATGTAATTATTTAAAACTAACCTAACATGTTTAAATCTGAGTTTCAAATAATACTTCTAAAAACAAAAAACAAAAACCTTATCTCTGAGGACACCCAACTGAAGGAACCAATTCATTATTTTCTTTCAGACGCTAGTACATTAATTCATCAAGTCTAGCTTTACTCTCAGTTCCCTTTCCCAGAACTCTGGAGGCTGAGTCAGGAGGATCACCATGAGTTCAAGGCCAGCCTGGGCTACATAATGAATCTAGGACTAGCCTGGACCCTGGTCTCAAAAACCAAAAACAACCACCCTTGCCAGAGACAAAGAACAATGAGAAGTCAATTAGCGGATGAGGAATATGTGCTCTAACATATTTCAAATATAGATAAGAGGAATTACAAAATAAGCATTGTAATTCCTAATGAAATAATAAATTGGGGGCTGGAGGAATAGCTTGGTGGCTAAAGCACTTGCCTGGCAAGCCCAACGCCTTGGGTTCCATTCCCCAGCACGACATAAGCTGGGTGGCACATGCCTGTAATCCTAACACTTGGGAGGCTGAGGCAAGAGGAATACCTTGAGTACTAAGCCAGCCTGGGCTACAAGTCAGCTCAAAGCTTAAGACTGGCCTGAACTACATCAGAGTAAGACCCTGTCTCAAAAAAAAAAAAAAAAAAATGTTGGAAGCTCAGCAGTTAAAGCACTTGCAAGCACTATGCCAGTGCTAGGTACCCAAGTTCAATTCCCCACCACCACACAAACTGGACGTGGTGGCACAAGGCTGTACTCCCAGCACTCAGGGGGAGGCTGAAGCAGGAGGACTGCCATGAGTTCAAGGCCAACCTAGGCTACATAGTGAGTTTAGAACCAGCCTGGACTAGAGTGAGACCCTGTCTCAAAAATAAATATATAAATATTAATAATAAGCATCATTCACAGCTTAATTCACAGAGAAAGAGCCAAACACAAATCACCTCATAATAAAGTGACCTTGCACAAAACAAACCTCCACTTGCGCCAGCCTCCAGATCTAGCTGCCAACATTCAGGAAGAGCGGGGTCAGAAGATCATGCACATCACCCTGCAGACTGAATGAGGGCAGCCGGCAAGGTGCCTGCTTCTTACACAAATGCAAGAAAAAGGGAGCTGATCAGCAGATTCAAAGACAGTGTGAACAAGCTTCAGTGCACCTGATTTGGATGATGATTCAAATAATAACCAATGACCAAAAACCACCCAATCAAGAGGAGTTAAAACACCAGCTAGATATTCGGTAGGGAATGCTGTCAATCACACGGACATGATTATGAAACTGGAGCTATGTTTTCACAAGACCCTTTTTTGGACACTGATACATCTACTAAAGAATTGGGTTCTATCGTAAAGCTCCAAAACAAGAGGAAAGGAAGTGAGACAGAACAGAAAGAGCAGGCGGGGCCGCAACGCCACAACTGTTAATGCTGGGACATGCAGCTATAATTTATGCCATTCTCTCCACTTCTACATCCTTCAAGTTAGTCACTAAGAAAATTAATATAAGCAAAACTCACACTTTGGCAGAAGGATGTACTTTCCATTTAGCAAATCCAAACCTGGCCGCCTGCTTTTCAAGACATCGCTGTCATCATCACCCTCGCCTGTGCCCCAAACAATCGACACAATCTATCACTCCTCCCTGACCTTCCTTCCTGAGCAGGAGGGCTACAAGCACACATACTGCTCATTTCTAGCTCTGTTGTTTTTGGCAGTAGCAGGGATTGAACCCAGGGCCTTTGCACTGAGTAACAGCCCAAGCCATCTATGTAATTTTTACTTTCAGACAGGGTCTCATTAGGTTATCCAGGCTGGCCTCAAACTTGCAATCCTCCTGGTTCAGCCTCCCAAAGTGCTGGGATTATGGGTACATGCCACCACACCCGGCGGCTGCTGCTGCTGCTGCTGCTTCTTCTTCTTCTTCTTCTCCTCCTCCTCCTCCTCCTCCTTCTTTTTTTTTGAGACAGGCTCTTGCTCTGTAGTCCAGGGTGGTCGTGAACTCACTCACTATGTAGCCAAGGCTGGCCTAAAACAGACACCAATCCTCCTGCCTCAGCCTCCTGAGTGTTGGGATTATAGGCATGCTTCACCACATCCAATTTACACTGTGCTGGGGAATCAAACTCAGGGCAGTAAGCTTTCTAGACAAGGACTCTGACTGCTGTGTTATTCCCCCAGCCTGGCTTCCTTTCTGTCTCTGTCTTTACTTAAATTGTGTCTCTTATCCCAGGGTCCTTTCTGTTTTCTTCTATTGACAGACTGCTTTTCCCCCTCCCCCCGCCCCATTTTGAGACAGGGGTCTCACTCTGCAGTCCAGACTGTTCCTGAACTCACTCTGTAGCCCAGGCTAGTCTCAAACTCAATCTTTCTACCTCAGCCTCCCCAAATATTGAGATTACAGGCATGTGCCACAAGGCCCAGCTTCATTAACTGCCTTTTGACAAAGATCAACTAAAGTCTGTGTTTCTTTTAAAAGAACTTGCCAGGGACCAGGGGCGTCACTCAGAGGTTATAGCTGCTTGTCTAACACTCACAAGGCCCTGAATTTGATTCACCAGTGCCACATACGTTGGGCAGAGCAGAGCACGCCTGTGATCACTGCACCTGGGAGGCTGAGGCAGTACTGTTGTTGCTCAAGGCCAGCCTGGCCACAGTGAGTTCAAAACCAGGCTGGACTATAATGAGACCTTGTCTCAAAATAAAAAGAATTTTTTAAAAAGCCACAAATACTCTCAAAATTCATACTGATGCTGGGCATGGTGACACACCTGGAATCCAGCTACTTGTAGGAGGATCACAAATTCAACGCCAGCCTGAAATTTTGTAAAAGGGCTGATAATATAGCTCAGCATTCCCCACCCCCCCAAAAAAATTAGTTTTTTTACACTGATGATTCTTATCTGTCCCCCAATGTCACTAAAGAGATTGATCATTTACTAGGTGCCAATTGGACACAATTCTGCTTGCTAAGGGCTACACTCGCCTTCGCTGTTTCATGGTCCTTTCCAAAGGCAAGTAGTGCTGGAACTTAAGTCATTTTCCCCCCTCATAGCACACATCAATGTAGTTCAAATTTTAAAAGCAAAGGACTGGGGAATAACACAGCAGTTACCACTTGCTGGCCCTAAGTTGATTCCTCAGCACCACATAAGCCAGGCATGATGGTATACATCTATAATCCCACCACTCAGGAGGCTGAGGCAAGAGGACTGCCATGAGTTCGAGGCCAGCATGGGCTACCAGAGTGAGTTCAGGACCAGCCTGGACTGCACAATGAGACCCTGTCTCAAAAAAAAAGGTCTCCCTCCTACACTGTTCCCCACTTGACCCACTCTTCCCTTCCTAAGGTAAAGAACCTTCAACAGCAGCCTTACTTCTTTTGTGTCATTTATAGCAAGAGACTTTCAGACTTGTTTTTCCCAATGATGGTGATGGAAACCAGAGCCTTCATGCCACGGCTCCCGCAACACGTCAGCACCAGCAGGCCCAACCAAACATGTCTGCCCACAGCCCACGACTGAGTCGCCCTACTCACGCTCAGCCTAATCCATTCACTCCCTCCCCACCTGTCCCAGCACATTCATGGGCACTGATGAGACCAAACAAAAGTTTCATGAAATACGCTTATAGAGTAACTATTTTTTAAACTGATAATAATTCCCAAGGTTAACTGTATTTCCCATTAATGGGCAGCCACCTGTAACCTGGAAAATACTGCTGTAAAAACAGCATACATGTGGGAGGGCCAAAAATGGGGGGAGGGAAAGGGTTTGTAACATTCATGTGACGGATATGTGCACAAAATACTCAAGTTCATTATAAACAGTATTACTGCATATGTATATTAATAAAAATGGTGGGGGAAAAAACAGTGTATATGTAAACACAAAGAGCCCAATGCCTGTAATCCCAGCACTCAGGAGACTGAAGCAAGAAGATTACTGAGGGTTATGAGGCTAGTCTCAGCTACACAGTGAGTCTATGCCCAATCTAGACTATAGGGCAAGACCCTGACTCAAAAAAATAATTTTTAAGAAGAAGGCTGGAGGAACAGCACAGACAGAGCTGGCCTAGTAACCACAAGGTCCTGAATTCTGACTCCCACCACCACATAAAATGGGTGTGATGATACTATAACCTCAGTACGTGGGGAATCAAACTCACAGCCTTGCACTTGTAGCCACTGTGCCATTCCTCCAGTCCGAAGTCATAGAGTTTTAAAGGGAGAGCACATTAGTGAAACTCCCACTTTACAGACAAGGAAGCAAAAACCCAGCAAAGTGTCGGGGGCATGGCCACTGTGGTAAACTGTGAAAGGCACTTGGCTCCAGCTGGTTCAGGTCGCAGAAACAGGCCACTACCTTCTCTGGCCAGCTCTCAGACAGGGAGCCCATGGACCATCCCTCCTGGGCACCCAGAGACCTCCTAAGTACATCAGAGGCTCCCAAAATATGGACACTAAACCAGCAGGCTGAGCCTCCCCCGAAAAATTCTCAAAGGTGTGCACTCTCGAGCCGCACACACCCCAGACCTGCCAAACCAGAAACTGAGACTGCAGACCAGCAACGTCACTCAACAAGCTCCAGTTGCTCCTGTCACATGCCAAGTGAGGACCACTGCTCTCCAGCAACTCTCCCTTCCACAGCTCAGAGGAAAGGCATCCTCGGGAAAACACCAAGCCCTGACTCATCTCTTAGCAGAGTAATACTCACCTCATCAAATGACTTGTGGGGACGGATAACCATTTGGGATTCATATGATCTGACCCTGACAAATTCTGGAGACTCGGGCACACTAGGGTGCTCCACAGCCCTGGGAGAGGAGAAAAGGAGGCCAAAGGTTAGAAGATCTGAACACACACCAGGGAGCAGGCTGGGGCACAGTGCTGTGCTTAGAACACCTGCCTACAAGCACAATACCACCTGAGTTCAATTCCCCAGCACCACATAAACTGCATGGCAGCGCAAACCTGTAATCCCAGCGCTCGGGAGGCTGAAGCCAGAGGACTGCTGTGTGTTTGAGGCCATCTTGGGCTACACAATGAATTCAGGATCAGCCCAGACTACAGAGAAAGACCCAGTCTCAAAAATATAAATCAATAAACAAACCAAGGAGCTAAGGTTATGGGAGGACCTAAAAGCTGGCTCTACTCCTCAACAAAAGAGGACAATCACAAAGGTAAATAAAACAAAGTTGAGGGGCTGGAGGAATGGCACAGCAGTTAAAAGTGCTTGCCTTGCAAGCACAAGGCCCTGAGTTCATCCCCCAGAACCACATAAAACTGGGCATGGTGGCGCATGCCTTTAATCCTAGCACTCAGGAGGCTGAGGCAGGCAGATTGTACTGAGTCCAAGGCCAGCCTGGGCTATTCCAGTGAATTCAGGACCAGCTTGGGCTACAGAGCGAGACCCTGTCTAAAAAAACAAACAACAAAAAAAGTTCTGAAAATAAAGTAAGTAAACTCCTTTGATATTGGTAATGTATGGCTCATGAGGCTGTGTGTTGGATCTCGCTCTGTAGCCCAGGCTGGTCCTGAACTCACTTCGGAGCCCAGGCTAGCCTTGGACTCACAGCAATCCTCCTGTCTCAGCCGCCCAGAGTGCTGGGATTACAGGCGTGTGCCACCATGCCCAGCTCATGTGGTGCTGGGGAATTGTACTTAGTGCTTGCTAGGGAAGCACTTTAACCGCTGAGCCATTCCTCCAGCCCAAGATAGAATTTCTTCCTTTTTAAATTACCAACATTAAAGAACCCAAGAAATTTCATAATTAAAACTTGTATGTCCCAGTGTTGTGATTAGGATCTGGAGTGTCCCCGAAAAGTCTCACGTATCTTAATGTTATGAATTGTCTATGGAACCATGTGATGTTGGCAGACTGGGGTCTGGTGTGGAGGGGTGGATTGCAGTTAAATTAGGATTAACGGTGTGTAGTGGCCACACCTGGATGCAGGAGGGACTGGTTACTGGGTGGAGACCTGAAAGGATACATGAGCTGCACCTGCCTTCCTGGAGGAAGGAAACTAGTCTCAACTAGCCTCAGCTTGTCTTCCTGTTTGTCCGGGGAAGCTGCTTTCACATCTCTCTCCGCCATGTACTTCAATTGTTGCCAGCCACCACTGAATGGACTGTGACCTTTGAGACTGTGAGCTAAAATAAACCTTTCCTTTCCTAAGTTTGTGGGTGTTGGGTATTGAGTCACAGCAACGAAAAAGTAACTAAGACACCCAGCATCTGAGGAGGCTGAGGCAGGAAGATCTCAAGTTTGAGCCTAGCCTGGACAATTTAAGTAACACTCTTAAAAACAGTAATCATAATAGGTTTTTTTTTTAAAGGGCTAGGGATGTAGATCAGTGCAAAAGCCCTAGTGAACAATCAATCCCAAGTACCTAAAGAAAAAAACAACTTTGCAACCTTCAGTCTTACTACCCACTCTGGTCTAGCCAGCATGAAAAGGACTAGCTCCTGAGAAGCCTGCAGGGGAACCACCAGGCCCTGAGAACATACAAGCTCACAGGTATGTGTTAGTGGAAGGCACAGCAAAAGCAACTCAGGCGCCGAGGCCTAGCTCTGTGGTTAGAGCGCTCACCGAGCAAGCGCAAAGCCCTGGGTTCAATTCCCCAGCACCCCATAAGCTGGACGTGATGGCACATCTGGGATTCTAGCACTTGGGAGGTTGAGGCAGGATTGCTGAGTCTGAGGCAGGCCTGGGCTCCCCAGTGAATTTAGGACCACTCTGGACTACAAAGCAAGATTCTGTATCAAAGAAAAAAAAGGACACAGCAGCCACACCTACCGTGACACCAACACCATCACGTTGTTCTCCTGATCCACACTGTACCGCCGGACGTAAACGTAATCCCGAGAGTACATTGGATACTGAAGAAGCGAAAGAGTAGCATGAGCGCTGTGCATCACATGGACTCAACAGGAGTGAAACAGAGGTCAGACTACTCACGGGAAAATGGGTCACCCAGTGAAGAACCTCGGAACCACTAACCGCATCCCTCTCGATCACCTCCAGCTTGATCACCAGAGCATCCCACTTCTTCCTGTACTCAGTATCCAACTGTGGAAGACAAGACCATGAACACAAGAACAGGCCTAGTGGCACAGGCCTCTGATCCCAGCACTGAGGGGCTGAGGCAGGAGGACTATGAATTCGAGTTTAGCCTGGGCAACCTCATGATTTAGTGAGACCATGTCTTAAGATCAATAATTAAAATGGGCTGAGAGGGATACAGGAATAGTTCGGTGGTTAGAGTGCTTACCCGGCATACATTAGGCCCTGGGTCTGATTCCCAGCAGCACATAAAAGTTAGCCAGGTATAGTGGTACACACCTGTAAACTCAGCACTTGGGACACTAAGGCGAGAGGTTTGCCGTGAGTTTGAGGCCAGTCTAGACTACATAGTAAGCTTAGACCAGCCTGGACGAGAGTGAGACCCTATCTCAAAAAACAAACAAAGGGCTAGAGGAAGGCACAGTGGTTAAAGTTTTTGAGTTTGATTCCCCAGCACCATATAAAGCTGAGCATAGTGGCAAGCACCTGTAATCCCAGCTCTAGGGAGACTGAGGCAGGGGGATTGCCTGGGCTCCATAGTAAGCTCAGGACCAGCCTGGGCTACAGAGCGAGACAGTGTCTCAAAAAAAAGCTTTAAAAAGAACCCCCCCCCCAAAAAAAAGAAAAAAACCCTGAAAGTACAACCAAACAACTTACAAAAAATGCAACAACTCATACAAAAAAACCCAAGTGGGGAGCTAGGGGCATAGCTCAATGGTCAAAGGACTTGCCTAGCATGTGCAAGGCCCCGGGTTTGATTCTCCAGAACCACACAAAATTTAGCCAGGCATGGTAGCACATGCCTGTAATCCCAGCACTCACGAGGCTGAGGCAGGAAAATTGCCAAGTTCAATGCCAGCCTGGGCTATCCAGAGAGTTCAAGACCACTCAGGACTATACAGCAAGATCCTATCTCAAAAAAAAAAAAAAAAAAAAAAAAAAAAAAAAAT
>PVKB01003565.1:113283-169373 GCA_004027205.1 Ctenodactylus gundi | reverse complement strand
CCATTCCTCCAGCATTTGTTTGTTAAAATAGGGTCTCATCTGTAGTCCATGCTATTCCTGAGCTTATTACGTAGCCCAGGCTGGTCTAGAACACATGGCAATCCTCCTACCTCAGCCTATGAGTGCTGGGAT
Source organism: Ctenodactylus gundi (assembly GCA_004027205.1). NCBI lineage: Eukaryota > Metazoa > Chordata > Mammalia > Rodentia > Ctenodactylidae > Ctenodactylus > Ctenodactylus gundi. The sequence goes on along the minus strand of PVKB01003565.1, from coordinate 169,241 downwards.
TATAAGTGTGCACCACCAACTCAGCTTATGTGAACTGAGAGCCTTGCACTTGCCAGGACAGTTTCTAAACAGGTCGTCTTCATCGCTGTTAAATATTCATTAGGAAAATGTTCTAAATCAAAAGAAGTGAAAGAGCCCTAACAAGTAAAAGTAACTCCAAGTGTATCTGTACTGAACAGGTGAATGCTACCAAGGACATTAGTGGGTCGACTGGGTAGGCTAGAATACAACAAAATTACACTAAAAAGTCACATCAAATCCTCTAGGAGGCTGAGGCAGGAGGACTGCAAGTTCAAGCCTGGGCAAGACCCTGTTTCAAAATAAAAAATAAAAAAATAGGCTAGGGGTAATATAACTCAGTGTGAAAGCCCTGGGTTCGATCTCCAGTCCCATCAGGGAAAAATAAAGTACATCGGTGTTAAATTTACTAACTGTAATAATGGCACAGTAGTTGACTAATGGAGTTCACCTAGTTTTAGGGAATACACACTGAGATTTAGGAATAAAGGGAAATGATTTATGTAACTTATCCTCAAATTGTTTAGGGAAAAAAATGACAAAGTCGTATCAGCATACTAATGCATTCAAATGATCTTTTCAAGAGAAGGGGAAGAGGGGCTCAGGGAAGGGTAGGGACATCAGCCTCACCTCGTGAAGGAAATACAAGCCACATGGCTGCCTACTGGGTTCAATCTACAGCACCACAGATTTTTTTTTTTTTTTTGGCCAAATGTTATATAGTTTGTGGTATGAGAACCACAGACGTAAACAGGCAGGTCAAAGCCAATGTCGGTTGAGTCGGAGAAATTATTCACGTGGACAGTGGTAACTGGCTTGCCAGGAAGCTTCAGATCTGGACAGAAAAATTAACTCACCTGAACGTTGAAGAACTGTCGGGGTGTCACATCTGTGTAGGTTCCAAAAACTAGAATGACAAGAAAAAGTAAGAGATCCTTGTGACTCCCACACCCCACCTGGCCCCACAGCCCACTGCAGCAGTGGCAAGCTCAGACCCCGGACACAGGGGCAGCGAGGGAAAAGACGGCCTACAGCAAGAAGCAGGGTGTCTGGGAAAGGAAAACAACAGAAAACAGTGGCAAACGCTCTGAGAAACGAGCAGGGCAGAAGCAGAGACGCGGGGAGAGGCGCGCAGAGCATGGGGCAGCCGGGGCCCAGCGGCAGCCTGGCCAGCTCACCTCGGTACTGGTAAAGGTGGGTGCCAGCAATTGGACGCCGCCACAGCTTAAAGTGCTTCTTGTCCATCACCATTTCCCACGGCTGTTCTTTGTCCTTGGAATCGTCACTTCCTTCTGTGGGAGACTTGGGTTCTGGAGGGTGGTGCTCAACTCCAGAACTCTGAAAGATACTTGACATTTCTTCTAACCGTTTCATCTCATCAATGGATCTGGAAGAACACAAACAGGCAGGGTGGGGTGGTGAGTGAGCCCTGTGAAGCGACCTGCAGAGGAATGGTGTGGGTTTAGAATGCAGTGTGAACACAACCTGAGTCCCGACTTACACTGATGACCTACTGCAGTACGTTACTTAGCCAATTCTTGTTGCCCAATATATAAAATGAGGATAATAACAGTATTCACCTCGTAATATTTTAAGCAAACTTATATGCAAAGTGAAGATCTGGCACACAAACTGGGCCTGGGGGTTGCAGGCCTATAATTCCAGCATTCTGGGAGGCTCAGGCAGGAGGATCCTTCGATCAATTGCCCAGCCTGCGCAACTAAGCAAATGAGTGAAATGTGGTCTCAAACTCAAAAACAAAAACTAAACCAGGGACAGTACACAGCACAGAGGCCTGCAGTTCCATCCTCAGCACCACAGAGAATTCTGATATGTAGCCTTCAAGTGTTAGCTTTTTAGGGTTCAGGCTTGTAAAATGTCATTTGATATCTTTTGCCCATTTTTAATTGGGCTGTCTTCTTCCTGTAGTGTGAGAATATTTATATATTCTTCCTCCTTTTCAAACTGGGATGTAATTCACATATCAGAAGGCTTTACAGGATATTTCTCAGCATTTTTCATACTGTATTTAGGTAGTCGTCACCATGACCAAGCTCACCACTCCCCAGAAGAAACCTGTGCCCACCAGAAGCCATACCCCTCCTGCCTCCTGGCCAGCCCTGGCATTCTCAAGACCACGTCTGTCTCCAAGGACCTGCCTATTGCAAACATTTCAAATGCGTGGAATCAGGAACAGGTAAGACAGGGCCTGGCTTCTTTCACTTGACTGAGGAGTAGCAGACACCTATAATCTCAGCACATTGGGAGGCTGGGGCCTGGAGTTTCATCCAGCCTGTAGCTTATACCTTCTTACAGCTGAAACCCCTTCTCTCATATGGATATATACTTAACAGGTAATGGACATTTAGGTTGTTCCCATTTTGTGACTTTTATGAATATTGCTGAGAACACTATGTACACTTTTTTGTGTAGAAACATTTTCAACTCTCTTAGGTAGATTCATTTCCAGGACTGAATTTGCTAGGTCATGGGAAGTCTATGTTTAACTTCTGGAGGAACTGCCAAACTATCTTCCGAAACAGATGCACCATTTCATATTCACACCACCAGTGCATAAAAACATTCCGACTAGTCTCCAAGACTGCTGGGATTATGGCACCAATGACCATGCCTGGCTTTTTTTTCTTTTAAAGAGTCTCATTCTGTTGTCCAAGCTGGCCCCAAACCCTCAACTCAAGCAATTCTCCTGCCTCAGCCTCCCAGGCAGCTAGGTATCCATGCCCACCTGACATTCAGTTCTCCAAGAGTCCAATGTGGATGCTGAAGCTAGCCTGCATAACAAAAATGTAAATAATGCAGTCGTTTTGTCCCAAATTTAAGAATCTTTGAAGGGTCATAAGTTCTAAATGCTATTATGACAGGCATAATTAGGACAGGGGAACACAAATACTATCATACACAGTATGCAAAGGAAGGGAAAACCTCTTGCCGTACCCCTCTTTTTAGCTCAATGTACCAAACCTTGTTTGGACAGGATAAGTGTCTAACCTCTCCTAATTTTTTTTTTTTCTTTCTATCTTGCAGTACTGAGGATTGAACCCAGGGCCTTTGTACTGAGCTACACTCTCAAGCCCTTGGTATTTTTTGAGAAAGGGGAAGTAATACATATATACACCAATTCTGAAAAAATGAAGGAAATCACAATGTACTGCAGACATATATGTTATAGGAGGAAAGATACAGTCAGTCTGGGCTCAATTTGGATCATGGACCGGCCCCAGCCTGGCAGAGTGCTGAGATTACAGGTGTGTGCCACTCCTCAGACCACCTTCTTATCTAAGAGCCTTAAGCAACTAAACTGGAGAGAGAAGGACAAAAGAGATTATTCCCAAAATAGTAACAAAATCAGCAGACCAGTAAAGGGATCAAGGAAAGACAATCTATGCTTCTGAAAATCATTTCAATATCTGAAAGCATGGACTTAAAGCTAAGGAATCTGAAAGTTACAAGGAAAACAAAGTATAATGCACTTGATTTCGGGGCCTCTGCCTTTCCAGCTTGGAGCACGTGGGGTGGCCCAAAGCTTCAAATGACTCAAAGGAAGCCATCCCAGCATTCAGGAATTCAGCAGGACAAACTCCCTCACCTCACACAATGCCCTCCTCAATTAGGGACTTTGATGTACTACTGATTTGATTTGGAACACATACTGACATAAAAGGCATCAACGAATCACGGCGGTTCTGGAGCAATTAGTTAATGGTTAAAAAAAAAAAGAAAAGGCCAGGCCTCCTTAGTTGTGAAGATTTAAGATGGGTTCATCAGAAAGACACAAGAAGATGCATTTGCCCACCCTCACAAAAATGATCCTTTAAATGGAAAGAATTTTGTATTGATTATTCATCTAGTAAATGACATATGAAAAAGTTTAATGTATTCTGAGTGCCCTACGGGACAGAAATGGGAAAATGGCCAATTTTCCTTATGAAGCTTTACTGGCATTAATTAATTCAAATTTCTGGAACAATGAACTGAAAACTTTAAAAAAAAAACTAATGGGACATTTTCCCCCAGACTTTTGTATTTCTTAACATCCTTCCTCCTTTTGTTCCTTCCAAAGCAATAAAAAAACTACTACTGTATTTTTCCATAAGATTTTCCCAGGTTTTATAAAATGCCAACTACTAACAAAAATAGAGAGCAAAGTTATTTTAATTGAAGCCAACTGGTTGAGAATACCAAAGAAGTACTGAAAGATCTGATTCCTTTATGTATTCTTTTTTTTTTCTTAAAGTGGTACTGGGGAGTGATTAAATCCAGGGGGTGCTGAACTACATCTTCAGCCCTTTTTATTTTGAGATGGGGTCTTGCTAAATTGCCCCAGGGTCTTGCTCTGTAAGTCCAGGCTGGTCCTGAACTCATTACCGTAGCCCACACTAGCCTTGGACTCAAAGCAATCCTCTTGCCTCAGCCTTCTTAGTGCTGGGATTACAGAAGTGCTGGGATTACAGGCTTGTGCCACCACACCAGGTTTATGTGGTGCTGGGGAATCAACACAGGGCCTTGAGCTTGCAGGACAAGTGCTTTAACAGCTGTGCCATTCCTTCAACCCAAAAGATCTGATCTCTACACCTGGCCTCACCGATGAGTCAAATCACTCTGCATGGGCTACTTTACTCAAGTAAATTTAATAATCTCTTATTTGGTAAGATGTTCTTAAGCACAAAAGAACAGAGAGGCTACTCTTTTTCATTCTAAGTAACAACTGAAATAACCTAAGAAAAAATTTGCCATTTAAAGTAGACAGTCTACATTTTAGAACTCTAAAAGATGTCTTCATAGTCTGTCCTAGTTCAACCAAGACCAGAATTAGTTTTTACCAGGGCAGGTTAGTACAGAAAACATACTTGATCAAAGGCTGTGATACAGGAGCCAGGTGACCATCAGAATCTTCGCCAACTAACAATGAAAGGAATGTAACTGACCTGAGACACAACCATGTTCCATTTTGGAAACATCCCAAAATCACCTCACTAAAACAAAATAGAAGACTTAGTTCTAAGCTAGCTGTTTACAACCTCTGCTGTGTTTTGCTACAAAAAAAAAAAAAAAAAATACTTAAGCACCACACAAAAAAGTTAATCTGTAACCAGAATATTTTACTCAGAAAATATAAACATGATCTGGGCCTGGTAGCACAGACCTAGAAGCCCAAAACATTAAGAGGCTGAGGCAAGAGAATCACAAGTTGGGAGTCAAGCGTGGACAATTTAACAAGAACCTTAACTAAATAAAAATTATGGGCTGGAGGAATGGCTCAGCATTTTCTCTAGCAAGTGATTAAGTACCCCAGTTCGACTCCCCAGCACCACACAAGCTGGGCAAGGTGGCACATGCCTGTAATCCCAGCATTTGGGAGGCTGAGATAGGCAGATTGCCTTGAGTCCAAGACCAGCCTGGGCTCCATAGTGAGTTCCAGACTACCGTGGGCTACAAAGCGACTAGTCTAACCCCATCTTGACAAAATAAAAAATTAAAATTAAAAAATTAAAATTAAACATAATCTGGGGCTGTAGTTCAGTGCCAAGGACCTGCGTCCTCAGTAACAAAATATACACACAGCATGCTACCAGAACCCCTAGGGAAGGAACCACTGTATAACCAAGATGCAATTATTCAAATTACTTTACCTCCCTATCCTGATGATAAACGTTTAAAAAAGATTTTCAAGGTGAGAGACAACTTGATTAAATGTTAAGTATATGAAAAGCTAAATTCAAGCATGAACTTGACAATAAAGGGTTAAGTGACAGCCTTCACTATAACCCCAGGAGGATCAAAAAGCAGCTGACAGTGTTCTGTTGACTGCGGCTGAAGTTTAAAAGCTGGGTAACCCTGAATCCTCTTTCGGAGTTGGACGAACACTGGGTGCTTTGCCTGCCCCAAGTTTCAGCAGAGAGGAAAACAGAATGATTACCTGGCTGAGTCACCAACTGGTCCGATCTCTGCCACAGGAGTGGCTGCTGCTAAACTCAGTGCTCACTATGATCACTTTCTGTCTTGCTCCCCCACCCCACCCTGCCCCAACTCCCACAAGTGGGAGGACTGCTACAAAGAGGAGCTCCAGGACACACTGCCCACAAAAACACAGGAGGTAGGCAACGGCCACGCACCACTTACACTCAACACTACTCAAATCCCACCCACTTGTCCATCAGGCCGAAGGTTTAGGACTATAATCCCAGCACTTGAGGAGGCTAAGGCAGCAGTAACCCAATCTCCAGCCCAGCCTGTGAAACTCAGCTATTTATTGAGACTCCGTTTCAAAAATTAAAACCAAAAAATGGTATTGAGATATAGTTCAGTGTGAAAACCCTGGGTTCAATCCTTCCTCAGCACCAAATAAATACAGTTTCCTTCCCTTCCCATTCTTTTAATGTTTACAAGCAACTCTCTGCTTAGCACAAATGGGCAAGTCACAAAAGAACACTAAAAGAAACTACATCTTTGCTATTTTTAGGTATGTGCTTTGATACTTTAATGGGAGGATCAGAATAAGGTTGTCTGTGAGCCAGGCCCAGTGGCACAGGCTTATAATTCCAGCACTCTGGGAAGCTGAGGCAGGAGAATTGCAAATTTACGCCAAACTTGAGCAATTTAATGAAACCCTGTTTCAAAATACAAAAGAGAGCTGGAGGAATGGCTCAGTGGTTAAAGCACTTGCACAGCAAGCGCTAAATCAAGGACTAAGCACCTGAGTTTGATTTCCCAGCACCACATAAACTGGGCGTGGTGGTGCACACTTGTAATCTCAGCACTCAGGGCACTGAGGCAGGAGGTTTGCCAAGAGTCCAAGGCCAGCCTGGGCTCCATAGCGAACCCAGGAACAGCCTGGGCTACAGAGCAAGCAAGCCCCTGTCTCAAAAAAATAAAATAAAATAGGGCTGAGGATGCAGTTCAGTGTAAACACCCTGGGTTTGATCCCCAGAAACACACAAACACACAGGCTATCTTTAAATTGCATTTCTAAAAGTACTCTTTTCTACTAAGAAAAGAATTCCTGGGGAGGGATGGGAGTACTGGGTATTGAATCCAGGGTCCTACACTGAGCTACATTACCTTTTTTTTTTTTTTCTTGGAGACAGGGTCTCACTCCATAGCCTAGGCTGGTCCTGCATTACTAACCATGTAGCCCAGGCTGGCCTTGATATTAAGGCGATCCTACTGTCTCAGACTCCCAAGTACTAGGATTACAGGCGTGCACCACCTGCCCGGCTTATGTGGTTGCTGGGGAACTGAACCTAGGGCCTTATGCTTACTAGACATGTGCTTTAACCACTGGACTATTCCTCCAGCCCCCCTTTTTACTTTTTTAAAAACACGAGTGTGACACCACACCCAGCTCTAGTTCTTAAGATAGCCTTGTATTTCCCACAATCCAGTGTTGCACAAATAGCTCGCTGACATCTGAATGTTACACATCCCAAACAAGACACAGTACTAACTTCATTGGCATATTTCCATTTCTAGCTAAGCAAAAATATGTAATAATAGAATATCTAGAATAAACAGACCCATGGGATCTCCTAGGCCCTGCTCCTGCTTCTTAAAAACAGGTTTAGAGTTTAGGGACAGAGTGCATGTAGGAAGTGGGCACAGTCTTAGAACGTCTGCTAAAAAGAAAACACAGGGGCCAGGGCCTAGCTCAGTGGTTAGAGCACTCCCCTAGCAAGCGCAAAGCGCTGGGTTCAATACCCCAGCACCATATTAATTAGCCAGGCATGGTAGTGCACGCCTGTAATCCACTCGGGAGACTAAGATAAGAGCAATGTTGTGAGTGTGAGGTCAGACTAGGTTACACAGGGAGTTTAGGACCAGCCTGGACTACAGATCAAGATCCTGCCTCAAAATAAAATCACATAACATAACATAAAAAGGGCTGAGGATGTGTGTGAAATTCCCCATTTGCCTAGCATGTGTGGGAGGCGCCAAGTTCAATCCCCACTGGAAAAAAAAAAAAAAAGACTGCAATATAAGGCCTAAAAGGATGAGCTTCCCTATGAGCGTAGCTAAAAACTATAAAGTCTCAGATTTAGAACTACAGAACAAAAATTCAATCGGGCTTTTCATCAAAATGATAACACTAGAGACTTCAGGATATAAAGACACAGAATTCCCAGTTCTAAAATCGCAAAAATCTGACCTAATTCTTACAGGTTAAATGTCTGGGCTAGTGACTTGTGCAAGCAAGGCAAAAATCCCTTCCAGCCTCTTAATTCTGCCAAGACAGGAGTGACAATGTCACGCAGCTCTCCAGGCATTTCTCAGGAGGCTTGAGCCCCATCTGGATGGCAGTCATTTTGTAAGTGGCAGAACAGGACCCTCGCGTCGAGTTTAAAATCCATTTCAATGTTGCACGTTTCGGGGTGTTTAAGACAACGTGAGCCATGGCACCGTGCCCACGACGCCTATTCTAAAAAAGTTGTTTTCTTTAGCGTCGCACTCCCAATCTGGTCTCCTAGACCGACCCCCACTTCCAGTTCTAACCCCACAAAAGCAACAAACACAGAAGCAATACAGTCGACGGCTACGACAGCATCAACTCATCGCATCGCCACTTCACCGACCACCAGGTACACCGTGGACACACCGACACGGGGCAGGCAGGCCCCAAGATGCGGTCCAACCCCCCTCGCCGGCCGCCCCCTCCCAAGAGCCGGGACCGCCCCGCAGCTGGACTCACCTCTGCAATTCCTCCTCCTGGATCCTCTCCTCGTCCCACACGAAGACGCCGGCGAGGGCCGCCATCAAGGCAGAGGCATGGCCAGGGCGGCCGCGCAGCCGGCGCCAGAGGCGTCCGAGGAGGACGCAGCGCGAGCTCTCCGAGTAGAGGCGGCCGTAGAGCTGCGCGATCTGCTGCGCGCGCCGCACACGCAGGCCCGTCACGAAGCGACACTGATTGGCCAGCAGGCCCAGCAGGCCCCCGCCCCGCGCCCCCGCCAGCCAGGCGGTCAGGGCGGCCGGCGGCCTCCGCGGGAACATGCCGCTCCCGAGTGCACGCCCCCCGCGGCCTCCGGAGAAGAAGCAACCAGACCCCCAGAAGGGCGCAGGCGGCCGTCCGCGGAGTCCCCCTAGCTGCCCGACCCCGCGCCGGTCTCAAGATGCTCAAACCAGCAGCTATCCCTCATGTCTCTCTGCTACAATCTCTGAGGAAATGTCCCCTCTGCGCAGAGCCCCGCTGCACCACGCGCGCGCCGGCTCACCACCCTCGCCTCTCCGCGTGTCGGGCGGGCGCCAGGAACTGCTGCAGAGCACGCGGGAAGCCGCGAAACGCGCGACCCCAGCCCCACTGCAGAACAGGTCCCAGGCGTTCCGTCAAGCGCGCGTCGGCTCCCAGCCTACCCCTGTCTCCGCCTCCCGGGCTCTAATTGGACGCTGCTCGGACACTTGAGCGTTCATTGGCGCAGAGAAGCGCCCATCACCACTTCCTCCCGCCTCTGCGCCTCGCGTGCCGGGCAGCCTGGTAGCAAGGTAGGTTGCGCGGCGTGGCGCGGCCGTCAAGGGCGCGGGGAAAGTGACCGTCGGGACCCCGCCGCCGCCGCCGCCGCCGCCATTTCGGACCGCCCCGACCCCGCCCCTCGGGGAGGTACGGCCAGGTGCGGACGGAACGCTGCCCGGTGCTCGCGTGTGTTAAGAGGCGGCGGTCCGGAGCTCTAGTCTGTGGTCGGGAGCCATGGACGAGGCAAGGTGTCCGCGCTGCCCGTGCGGCTTCCTTGGGCGAGGAGGGAGCGGAGCGGTAGAGGGTGCGACAGACGGCCCTGGCTAACGGCGACTCCGCTCTGTCCTGGCGGCGGCTTCTGTCCAAACCTTCTTCGGCCTCCCGGAGTCCTGGGTCTGTCTGCGCGCGGACCGATCGACGAGGTTTCAAAAGCGGACGACTGCGACAGCCTGAAAGCTCGGAACACTGCTGCTGAAAATATGGTAGCTCTGCGGTGAGGAATCCCTTTCCCTTTAACTGAAGGTTGACAGAGTAGGAAGGTGAAAAGGTTTCCCAAGACCTACCTGCAACATCCGTGAGCAATCTGGCAAATTGATTAAATTACAGTACTATGTCCAACCTCATTAAAACAAAGCTGCTGGATGACCGGTAGGACACCCTTAAACTAAAAACTTCTTTATTGCGCAGGGCTGGAGTTGGAGCTCAGGCCCAAGCATGCTTGGCATATGTCTCTCAGGACGCTCCAACCCAGCCCTGCTAAATTGTTTGGAATTACTTGTGTTTCTGAGACAGTCTTCCAGTGTTGCCCAGGCTAGCCTTGAACTGGGTTTACAGATGCGAACCACTGTCTTTGGCTTTTTATCGTTTTTATGGTTTCTTTTGTAAGGTAGTACTTAAAGATATTGATAGGGTCAGGGGGGCATAACTCAGTGGTTAAAGCGCAAAGCCCTGAGTTCAATTCCCCAGCCCCACACGAAGGGGTGGCACAACTGTAATCCCAGCACCTGGGAGGCTGAGGCAGGGCAGTTGCCGAGAGTTCAAGGCCAGCATGGGCTCGCTCCATAGTGAGTTCTGGTGCAGCTTAGATCGTAGAGTGAGATCTCGTATTCAAAAATAAAGATCTTACTAATAGAATGTTTTTTAAGCCAGTCCTGGTAGCAAACTGGGAGGTTGAGGAGAGAGGATGGAAATATCCCAAGTGCCCTGGGAGTCTGAGGCAAGAGGATGGAAAATTCTAGCCCAGCCTGGACAATTTAGCGACTCAGCAAGACACTTTCTCAAAATAAAAAATAAAAATGGGCTGGGGATGTAGCTCAGCGCATATGGTAACAGAACTATAACAAAACAATGGTTTCCCTCCTTGATGAGTGAGGCAGCAGTAAGCACAGTCCGGGCTGGAGGAATAGTACAGAGGTTCAAGTGCTTGCCTAGCAAGCTCAAGCCCCTGGGTTGATTCCCCAGCACCACATAAGCCGGGCGAGGTGGCATACACCTATAATCCTAGCAATGGGGAGGCTGAGGCAGGAGGATTGCTTGTGTTCGGGTCTAGCCTAGACTGCAGAGTGAGACCCTGCCTTAAAAAAAAAAAAAGTAAAAAGGAAAAAGAAACCAAAATGAGCTGGGAAATGTAACTGGGTGTGAAAGTCATGGGTTTAATCCCCACTGCTATTACCAAAATAAAGGGAGACAAGACCACTTAGGTGCAGAGAATTTAGCATTATAATCAGCAAAGTTTTGATCACCTAAAAGAGGGTTTGGGCCTGTATGGTCTACAACTGTTCCTCGTGAAAAGAGAGTCTCATGTGAAAACAGAAAAAGAACTTGAAAGGGTATTACCTGTCCTCATGAAAGGCAGCCGGGTCTTGCCCCAAAGCATAGGTGTTTAACCCTGAAGGTTCCGGCCTTGCAGCTAACAAGATTTCTTTGTGGGGAAGGAGGATCACCTGTGATCCCAGCACTCTGGAGGCTGAGACAGGAACATTGCCAGGATTGCCATGAGTCCAAGGCCAACCTGGGCTCAAGAGTGAGTTTAGAACCGGCCTGGGCTACAGTGTGAGACCCTGTCTCAAAAATTTTAAAAAAAGGAGTTTACCACAAGTTTGTGGATTCTTAAGACTAAAGTGTGTATTTCTCTAAAGAAAGAAATATGCTTTGCCTGAAACTGAAATTAAGGTCTCTCATATCTAGGATGTATGGTTTTACTTTGGAGGCGGTATTGATGTTGTTTCCCCTTAAGAGTAAGGAAAACCAAGCATGGCGTTGCAGGCCTACGACCCCCGCATTCAGGAGGCTGAGGCAAGAGGACCCCCAGTTCAAGCCCAGTGTGCACAACTTAGCGACTAAGAGAAATACTGTCTCAATGAGAATTAAACACTGGGTTGGGGACGTAGCTCAGTGTGAAGGTCCTGGGTTGGATCTGCAGTTCAAAAAAGAGAGTGAGGGAAAATATGGAAGTAACAGAAAATAGCATTAGATGCTTTCTTGAGCCAAACGTTTTGTGTGATGTAGGATGGCAAGAGGTGTCTGAGGGGATCTGACCTTTCTTGCTGTCCTGCTTGCTGTGATGGAAAGGAACCACTGAGGCCTGCGCAAGCCCCAGCCCCGCTGTGGCTTGGGGTTGCTATCTGCCTCATAAAGCAAAGTGGAGGATTTGTCCTCTGGGAAGACAAAGTTGTCTTCTTCACTGAAAAAGCCTCCTACAGAGCTGGCTGTGGCATTTGCCAGGAATACTGAGGTCTCATGTGTCTGGGGTTTCATTCGAGGTCAGGAGAGAATATAGGAGCAGTTAAAGCTCTTTTTTACTTAGCATGCACAAGGTCCAGGGGTGGAATCCCCCATGCACATAAAAGACTGTCTAGGGGACTGCAAGAATAACACAGTGGTTAGAGCACTTGCCCAGCAAGTGCAAGGTCCCCAGTTTGATTCCCCAGCACCATATAAATAGTGCTTGGTGGTGTACACTTGTAATCCCAGCACTCGGGGCTGAGGCAAAAGGATTGCTGTAGTGCGTTTGAGGCCAACCTGGACTATAGAGCAAGACCCTGTCCCAGAAAAAAAGAGTGTATGTACTTGCTATCTCGATTTCTATCAATCCTTTCTCTTTAGAATTTAAAAAATTTTAAAAAGGAATTTAAAAAACCAATCTGGCACTGTCCTCTCTACCATTGCCTACCCACCCTAACCGTGCCTTCTCAGAGGGCTGCCTCCCTTGAAGTTCACCATCAACAAACTTTTTGTGTTAAGTGTTTCCCAGAACAATGTTGAAAATTTGTATTCTCTCTGCATATTTTAAGTTGATCCGCTTAAATGATCACAGATAATGCCTTTTCTATATCTTCATTTTTCTTCCTGCCATAGTTCCCACAAATATAGTGTTAAGTCCAGGTGGAGTTGGCCAAAAAAACTTTTTCAGGTTGGGAGCAGAAGTGATGCAGGGCCCCAACTTCCCGAAACTCTGTGCAGTCAGACAAGTCCACAGATAGACACAGAGGCACCCATGGTCCTGCCTCGTGCTCACTCTCCCTGGCTCTCTCCTTCCAGGGCTTCCTCCTGCCTGTGGCCTTCATGACCAGCGGGGGTCAGACCTACCACCAGGCTGCAGACCCAAGAGGCCAGAGCTCCTCCCAACTCCTTGTCCTCAGCTCCAGAGCGTCTAGTGGACTTTCTTCGGACTGCCTCCCCCTGCCCTGCAAAGTGGATACTTTCTCCCTGTGCTGGTAACTGCACCCACGATAGATGGACCACCACTGTTGTTTTATTAGCATGATTCTGGAAGGTTCTCTGGGCCCCTTTGCTGCCAGGCTCTTTCCCTGGTCTTGGACAGTCTTTGGTCTGCTTTCTTTCACTATTGTTTTGCTTTATCATGTTCTCTACAAGTAAAGTTGTTTTTGTTTGGTTTGGTTTTTGTCTTATTTTGTTTGTGTCCCTAGGGACTGACCTAGGGCCCCACATGTGAGGCAAGAGTGCTGCCACGTACTGCACTCTATCCCCAAATACAGACAGCTTTACTTTTTCCTTCCTGGTCTGTACGTGTTTCTTTTCTTTTCTATTCTTTTTTCTTTCCTTTTTTTTCTCTGTGAGGGCTGGAGGAATGGCTCAGCAGTTAAAGTGCTTACCTACCTAGCAAGTGCTAAGTACCTGAGTTCAGTCCCCCAGCACCACATAAGCTGGGTGTGGTGGCACACATAAGGCTAAGACAGGAGGATTGCTGTGAGTCCAGATGCAACCTGGGCTCCATAGTGAGTTCAGGACCAACCTGGACTACAGAGAGAGAGACCCTGTCTCAAAAAAAAAAAAAAAAAAAAAAAAAAAAAAAACTTTTTCCCCTGTGGTATTGAGAATTGAACACTGAGCTGCATCCCTACCCCATTCTTAGTGTTTATTTGAGCTAGTTCTCACCAAGTTGCCCATGCAGAACTTGAATTTGTGATCCTCCTGCCTCAGCCACCCAAAGTGCTTAGATTACAGGCCTGTGCCACTGGACCCAACTCTTTATGTTTTTATTCATTTATTTTTTTGCCTTATTTCTCTGACTAAACCCTCCAACTGAGTATTGAATAGAAGTGATGAGAGTGATACCCTCACCTTTTCCCAGTTGTAATGGGAAAACAGACTTTTACCTGTTCCAGTTGTGCTCCTTTAAGGTAGATCCACATCTGGTCATTGCCCTCTGCAGGCAAAATAAGCCACCTGATGCACCACTCGAAATTCTGCCCACATAAACCAGGCATGGTGGGACACCTCTGTAATCCCAGCACTCAGGAGGTTGAGGCAGGAGGGTTGCAGTGAGTTCAAGGACAGCCAGGACTACAGAGTAAGACCCTATGTCAAAAAGAAAAAATTCTGCCCACTCATATCCTTTGACCACTAACCTCAGGACCACATCTGTGGGATATAGCAGTATATGTTGCTGGAACACTGACTTAAACTTTTCTTCCCTTCTTTGGTCAGTGGGTCGCAGAGCATTTTCCATGAGACCATAGATGCAGGCTGAGGGAAAAAGGGCAGAGTAGCAGGACCAGCTGCTCCAAAAACTTACTTGTGCATTCAGCACCTGGTTAGACACTGTCACTGGTACCATCCTGTGTAATAATGGAGCAGTGTCGGCATGCCCAACCCCGGCTTCCCAATTCACCTCATACCCATTGTGCCATGGGCACCTCAGGGCATGGGTACTGGTGGCCCCATCAAGCCTCCAGTCTCTACTAGGGCCCAGAAGCAGGACAGACAGTACAGAAAGTCCCCTCTCTCTGTACATTCTAAGACTTCCTCTTCTGTGGATGCCTGAAAACTGAGATAGTTCTAAACCCTGAATATCCATCCTGTTTCTCCCTATATAATGCTTACCTGTGGTGGATTTTGATTTATAAGCTAGGTACAGGAAACGATTAATAACAGTAAAATTGAAAATAGTGCCAGGTGGTGCATACCTGTAATCCCAACTACTGATGAGACTGAGGGACATCACAGGTTTGAGGCCTGCCTGAGTAACATCAAGACCATGTGTCAGAAAATAAAAAGGGGGCTAGAAGAATGGCACAGTGGTTAAAGGACGTGTCTTGCAAGCTCAGGGCCCTGGGTTCAATTTCCCAACACCATATAAAGCTGGATATGGTGATGCACACCCATAATCCCAGCACTCAGGGGGCTGAGGCAGGAGGATTGCTGTGAGTCCAAGGTCAGCCAGGACTATAAAACAAGACCCTGTCTCAAAAAGTGAATAAATAAATAAATAAATAAAGGGCTGGGGATGTCAGCCAGGGTTCCCTGAGTTCTTTCCACATACCACAAAAAATAAATAGAATACTTTCAATATAACAGGAATTTATGGACTGGAAGAATAGCCCAGTGGTTAGAGCACTTGTCTAGCAAGAATAAGACCCTGGGTTCAATCTCCCAGTACTACATAAACTGGGCATAGTGGCACACACCTGTAATCCCAGCACTTGGGAAGCTGAGGCCATGTGATTGCTGTGTGTTTGAGGCCAGCCTGAGCTACATAATCAGTTTAGGACCAGCCTGGAGGAAGACCCTATCTCTAAATAAATAATAAAAATTTCTTAATTTTTAATGAAATTGTTTTCAGTGCTAGGGATTGAACCCAGGGTTTTTGTACCAAGCTACTTTCCCAATTCTTACTTATTTTGAAACTGAGTTTTCCTATGTCACTAAAATTCACAGGCTGGCCTCTTATATGTGATCCTCCTGCCTCAGGCTCCCAGAGTGTTGGGATTACAGACATGCACTGTGTTATTCAACTATGAGTTGTTTTTGTTTTTTGAGACAGGGTCTCACTCTGTACTCTAGGCTGGTCCAAAACTCACCATGTAGCCCAAGCTAGCCTTGAACTCACAGCAATCCTATTGCCAGAGTGCTGAGATTACAGGCATGAGTCACTACGCCCAATTTATGTGGTGCTTGGGAATGAACTCAGGGCTGTGCACTTGATAGGCATTTTGCAGTCCTTCCCACCTCTATGAATTGTTTGTTTTTGAGACTCTGGCAATCCTCATGCCTCAGTTTCCCAACTGCTGGGATTACAGGTATGTGCCACCACACCCAGCTAAATTTTACATAGTGCTGTGGTAATCAAACCTAGGAAAGCACTTTTTTCTCTTCAGGAGACAGGGTCTCACTCTGTAGTCCAGGCTGGTCTTGAACTCGCTATGGAACCCAGGCTAGCCTTGGATTCATAGCAGTCCTTCTACCTCAGCCTCCCAGAGTGCCACCATGCCCGGCTTAGGAAATTGAACTCAGGTACTTAGCACTTACCTAAGCACTTGCTCAGCAAGTGCTTTAGCTACTGAGCCATTCCTCAATTCCCTAGGAAAACCCTTTAAGCACTCAACTGCACCCCAGCCCCTCTCGAATTTTCTGTTTAATATTTTGGGCCATGATCATCCAAGGCTAACAAACTCCAGAAGGCAAAACCACCAAAAGTGAAACCATGCCTAAAGAGGAGACTCTTCTGATATCTGCAGAGCACAGGGCTGTGCCTTTCTCCTCGTGTGATCTTGGCTGTTTCTCTGAGAGCGGCTACACACTGGTCCTGCCCTGGTGGGGCCCCAGGAGACAGGGTCAAGAATATTTGCCATGTTTCTGTCACAGGATGCCTCTTTATCCTGCCAGATAGCTTAAGTATCTAATGGGTGACCATGTGCCTCTTGCACAGAAAACTGGCTTATCATGGCAGACACCTTGCCCTGTGCCCACTCATTCCTACCAAGACTGACAGGCAAGAGGATCCCTGACTGGGAGAAGTAGGTTTCAGGTGTGTTAGTCAAGTGAGATAGTGAAGTGGCAATACCACAAAATACGTGAAATAAGAGAAGCAGGGGAGCCAGGCCCAGTGGCCCAGCCAGCACTTTGGGAGGTCGAGGCAGGAGGATGCCAAGTAAGTTCTAGCTCAGACTGGCAATTTAATGACTTAGCAAGACCCTATCCAAGTGACAGTTGCACCAAAGTCCCATTGGGTGAACCAGTGAGTGTGCAGGAGTTACTGACAGGGCTCCCTGAAGAGGAGGGGTGGGGTTTGCTTACAGACCTACGGGTGCCTCAGAAGGCAGGGAGTGGCCCTGGAGAAAAGCCCACCCAGCACAGATGGTGCCTGATGGAAACTGCACCCTGCCTCCCAGGACTCCTGTGCCTGCTCAGCTGCTGCGTTCTTCTCTACAAGGTGACCTTTCTGGGCAGCAGCAATTCTTCAGGACTCCTGAAAAGCAAAAACAGCCAGGGGATGTAGTTCGGTGTGAAGGCCCTTGGCTTGACCAACCAGTGGTCCCTAACCTTTTTTCCCCCATTTTATTGATATGTATATATGTGATCCATAATGTTTACATTTGACTTGAGAATTTTGTGCACATATATATCATATCAAAATTACAAACCCTTCCCGTCCCTTTTTGACCCTTCTGTACCCTCTCCCTCCCCATTAGTTCCCACTATCCCCTCCATTTAGTTCTACAAAATGACTCATTCTGTGTTTCTCATATTAGAGAAACCATCCAATATTTAACCTTCTGTGTCTGATTCACTCCTCTGAGCATGATGGTCTCAAGTTGCATCCATTTACCCACAAAAGCCTCACACTATCTTCTGTCTTTATAAATGAGTAATATTCCATCCTGTACATATACCACAATTTGTGTATCCATTGCTCTGCTGATGGGTATTTTGGTGTCTTCCACATTTTAGCTATTGTTACTTGTGCCGCTGTGAACATGGGTGTACATGTATCTCTTTCATATGATGCTTTTAACTCTTTTGGGAAGATTCCCAGAAAAGGTATCACTGAATCAAAGGAGGTATTTATTTTCAACCTTTTTGAGAAACTTCCATACTGCTCTTCATAGTGATTGTACTCCCCAGGAACCTCACAGGAGTGTGCTGACAGGAAGGAGGAGAAGAAGAAGAGAAGAAGTAGGAAGAGGAGAAGGAGAAGAGAAGAATTATTACCAGAGCCAGAGCAAAGAGGGCAGCATGCCTGCAAGGCCAGTGTGGGAGAAGCTTGCCAGGACATGCATATTCAAGAGGGCGGCCGCAGCCTGGGAGCGGGCAAGGCATGTGTGGACCAAACCCTTTCTTGGAGGTGAGGGCCTGACTCAACCAGTTTCCCACCCCCCGCACAGTTTAATTGGTAGGTGTAGAGCACGCAGCCACAAATTCCATGTAGTCACACAGTGACAAGCGTGGACACTGCAGCACACGTGGGCAGTCCCTGCGGCATGAGGGCGTCATGGGGTGAGTCAAGTAAGTTGCACCTGGCTGTCCCATAGGGAGTTAGTGACCAGGATGTGGCTGCGTAAGGCGCATATCTAGGCCAATCCCACCGAGGAACTGGGCAGCAAAAACTATAAATTACATTAAGCATGATGAATCCTTGCTTCCAGTATCTGTCTAATTTAGAATCAGAATGCATGTCAAAGTCCCATAAAATGAAAAGAACTCACTACAGGTGGCCCAGCTTTGCTTCAGAATCCTGTGCTGTGATGCACACAGGCCGCTGCTGACACTCCCCCACCCATGGCTCCTGCAACCACGGTCTGGGTGACGGAGTGAAGAGTAGCTGGCCCCGCAGGCAGGGCTGCTGACAATGCTTTCTTCTACATTGGGCCCCACTCAACATTGCCAGCCTCTTAGGTAACTCAGAAAATTGGTCAGAGCAGAATCCAGTGAAGTGTCTATAACCTCTAAAATCCAAACCCAATGGATATTATTATATCCTCTCTTGGTGGTAGGTAAGGCCAGGTGCAGTGACTCACCTTTCACCCTAAAAGCCCAGTTCAGCATACCCCAGACAACAAGACCCCTAGGACTCTCACTGGATTTTTGTGGGATCTGTTTCCACCCTCTGGCATACATCTGCCTTATCATGGTGACTAGAGTAGCTGCTTCCCATCAGCCCATTACTACTGATGAGTTGGGCCAGTAGCCTCTGTGAAGTAGAGAAGAAGTTCTCTGCAGACTAGATTATGACAGATGACCAGGGAACTGACAGAGTCCTGAGTTGAGCCAGGCACAGGGGCACAGGCTAATCCCAGCACTTTGGGAGGCTGAGGCAGGTGAATGGCAAATTCAAGCCCAGCCTAGGCAATTTAGCAACTTAGCAAGACCCTGTCTCAAATAATAAAATGGCTTGGGATGGGAAGGGGTGCTGGAGGAATAGCACAGCGGTTAGAGCACTTCCTGGCAAGCACAAGGCCCTGAATTTGATACCCCAGCACCTCATAAACTGGGCATAGTGGCGTACACCTGTCGTCCCAGAACTTGGAAGACTGAGGCAGAAGGATTGCAGTAAGTTTGAGGCCAGCCTGGGCTACATAGTGAGTTTAGGACCAGCTTGGGCTACAAAGCAAGACCCTGTCTCAAAAGAAAAAATGGTCTGTGAAATAACAGCTCAGAGTGAAGGTCCTGTGTTCACTCCTCACTACTGCAAATTAATACAAAATAGTAAAATTGATATAAATACAAAATAATAAAATTGATATAATCCTGAGTAAAATAATCCTTAACGAGAATTGCTAACACTACCAGCTTTTTTAAAAATGGCTTTTTAAGGCTTGTCTTAGTTACTTCTTCCTTGCTGGGACAGAAAATCCAACGCTGACAACTTACAGGAGGAAAGATTTATTTTAGCTCACAGTTTTCATATGATCACAGTGCACCTGTAGGCAACTGGCAAGGGCAGAAGTACATGCCTGAAGAGAGCAGGAAAC
The DNA here is from genome assembly GCA_004027205.1 of Ctenodactylus gundi. Lineage (NCBI taxonomy): Eukaryota > Metazoa > Chordata > Mammalia > Rodentia > Ctenodactylidae > Ctenodactylus > Ctenodactylus gundi. Next base: position 149,549 of record PVKB01003565.1, on the reverse strand, counting down.
AGGCTGTGCACAGCATCGCAGGCAGAAGTGGCATCAGGAAGGAAGGCGGAACCAGCATGTACCCTTCTGTCTCAGTTGCTGGGACAGAGTACCCAGCATCCACAACTTAAGGGAAGAAAGATTTATTTAGCTCGCAGTTTCAGAAGGTCTCACACAGTCCACTCATGGGCAGCCAGCAACAGTGGACGCACATGGCAGAGGCTGGAGAGCCCCTGAACCCAGTGCAGATAGACGCCAACTGAGGCAGAAGCCATGTGAAGCTCTAAGTAAATGATCTCTGGAGACTGGGGCAAGGCCATGGCTTTCCCAGGAGGAAGCTGTAACAATGTTTCCTGTTCCTTTACTCAGTTCAAACTGTTAGGGCCCCCACATCCAGGGTGAGTGCCCCCTCTCACTTCTGGCCTATAAGTCAGTAACACATAACTGAAAGCTCTGCCCTGGGTGGCCCCCAGACTCAATAAATTGACACAACTCCTCCAGGCCAAGTTGGAAATTATCTGACCCTTCCAGCGAGGCCTCACCTTCCAGTAGCACATGGTTCCACACTGAGCCCGCTACATCCAAAAAAGTGCATGAGGCTTTGGGAGACACTCTAGATCCAAACCACAGCACCTCCCAAGTCCTTCCCCAGTGATCTGCCCTTCCTAGTCAAGCCTCAGTGTTCCGCCCCTCTGGGTTGAGCCTTAGTGATCTATATCCAGGCCAGCATGACATCAGCCACTTGGTTAGTCCAGGGCCTGCCTTGGTATGTGCAGTTAAAAAATGTCCACTGAGGAGGGTTTGTGGGACCAGCTCGTGTATGGGACGGAACAAGTTTATTTTTTTTCTTCCAGGCTTACATACCCAGGGGAAAACCAGGGCCATGCTCAGGGGAGCAGCTCAGCTGATCTTGCTAGTGACCTACCTGCATCAGGCCTTTCTCCCCTCCCAAGTTGCTCACAGACCTCCCAAGTCAATTATGTTAATATTATGGAAGTCAACCGTTTGTCCTCCTGGAGCAGCCTGAAGGCTCTCCCTCTGGCCTTTGAAATTCAGGCCAGTGTTCCGCCAGAACTGCAGGAGAGCAAAAGGAGTTTCCTGTCTTTCAGGGGATCAAGAGGAATCTTGCAAGAAGGAGCTGTAACTTTTCTTTGTTGTTGCTGGTGGTGGTGGGTTTTTTGAGACAGGGTCTCACTCTGTAGCCAGGCTGGTCCTGAACTCACTTGTGTAGCCCAGGCTGGCCTTAGCCTCTGGACAGTCTGCCTGCCTCAGCCTCCCGAGTGCTGGGGTGACAGGTGTGCACCACCATGCCCAGCTTTTAGGTGGTGCTGGGAAATCGTGCATGTTATTCCTCCAGCCCCTGTAAATGTTTTGAATTCCCACAGATCTGCGCCTTCCAGGTCACACATCTATAATGCCATAATGCCACCAAAGTCTAACCTATAGCTACGCCCCTAATCCACCACACGCCTGTAACCTATTATCTACCACAGGCTTGCCCTCCACCATACACCTATAATCCACGCCTCCCAACCCAGGCCCCATCTTTTAACAGCACACAGAATATACCATATCCAGATACCTGAGGCTTTGGGGGACATTCCAGAAACAAACTGTAACAATGGTCTTTACTAAAAATAGTTGCAAGGAAAAAAAAGCCTTCATTAAACCAATAACTGTAAATTGGGCATGGTGGCACACACCTGTAATCCCAGCACTTGGAAGCCTAAGACAGGAGAATTGCCTTGAGCCCAGCCTAGAATGCATAGTAAGTTCAAGGCCAGCCCGGACTATAGAATAAAACCCTATCTTTAGAAAGGAAGGAAGGAAGAAAGAAAGAGAGAAACAAAGAAAGAAAGACACACATCTGGCTCAGCAGCTGCACCTAGAGCCTTAATGTAATTAAGTTTATGACAATCCATTTCATCCTCCAAGATGCATTTCAGATCAGCACAGGTTAGATAAGTTGGACAGGAAAGTGGTAGAAGTTATGAAATCTGTATTTAAAAAGTTTCAAGGCAGACCCAGTGATGTAGACTGTAATCCCAGTACGCTGGGAGGATGACACAAGTGGATCACAAATTCACAAGTTTAAGTCCCACCTGGAGAATTTAACAACTAAAGATTTAGTGAATACTTTTGCAAAAAAAAAAAAAAAAGGGGGGGTGGGGGTTGCAGATGTAGCTCAATGTGAAGCCCTGGGTACAGTCACCAGTCCAGTCAAAAAAAAAGATCGACTGGTCGATTGGTGGCGGCCCTCACCTCAGCAGTCTCTCCAGGTGTGACGTGCTGTTCCTGGTGTTAATAGAGACTAGTGTTTATGGGGTTGATCTTGCGTCCTTTACTTCACATTCTGCTTTTCAATTAAGTGCAATTCATATTGTCACTAAAATTTAGCTTCCTTGTCTCTGAAATAAGTAATAATAATAATGCCATCATTGGTAATGCTCAAATGAGATTGTGTAAAGTACATAGTAAACTGTGAAAACCTCAATAGGGTATAAGGAAGTGACTATAACTGTTACTATTCTAACCATATCCCTTATACAGAAAAATTGAGATTACAGTCCCCACTTTACTACCAATCAAGGAATTTTTTTGCAAGTACTTGATTCCCCCCCCCCCCCGAGACAGGGTCTCACTGTATAGCCCAGGCTGGTCCTGAACTCACAATGGAGCCCAGGCTGGCCTCAAGCTTACAACAATCCTCATGCCTCAGCCTCTCGAGTGCTGGGATGACAGGCGTGCATCACCAAGAAAGCACTGTGGTGCTCACTTCGGCAGCACATACACCAGGGCACTGTGCTATTCCTCTAGCCCAGGCCCACAGTCTTACACGCAGCTTCTGGTCAGCGCCCACTGTCAGTGTGGCCCTGACACCATGTTCTCTGTAATGACTGCCTTCCTGCCTGTTTTGCTGAGGTACAATACCTCTACATCCTGGCACTTGGGTCTCTTATACATGGTGGTGCGTCTCTGAACCCTACAGTCCTCCTCCGGTCATGCCTGGCTTTGTCCCTTTGCACCTATGACCCTGCAATGAGCAGGTTTATTTCCCAGCAGCTTCTGCTTCAAGGCTCCTTCCCATAGTTGTGATCAAGGATTCAAGATATGAAATTGACCTAACCTACTCCAGAAACACATCGCCTGCTGGGAGGGAGAAAGGTGGCATCACTCTTGCCCTGGACTGCAGGCCTTCTCCTGCCTGTTTGCAAAATGTGGGCAGCATCTGCCTCAGTGAGGCAGGGGAATGTCACTCCTTGGCAGCATGTGGGTAGGGGCTGCCTGTACCCACATTCTTACCAGAGATTCTGCTCTAAGAGGAGGTGACCCGTGGTGTCTTTGGCCTGGTAGTCCCACATGCAGCCCCATCCTTAATGACCAAGGCAGATGCTTTGATGGGTTGCTCTGAGGTTATATATTAAGAGAAAATTGCCTGCTCTGAGAAAGAGATTTACTAAACTGAGGAATGAGAGGGTACGATGGTAAACAATTTCCCTTCTGAATAATAGATGAATAGAGGTTTGGATTGCATATACATTTTGCCAGAAAGAAAGAAAAGATACTTAGTGTTGCCTTTTGCCTGACAGTTAGAGCCCAGAGATTACATCAGATGTAAGTGCTAGGAGAAAGGGACAGAGGCTTAGGCATCAAAGCTGACAACCACTTAGAACAGGTCCTTTTCACCCTCTGTGGAATGCCTGCCCTCAGGTGGGGTGTGTGTGTGTGTGTGTGTGTGTGTGTGTGTGTGTGTGTGTGCACGTGTGCAGGCACAAACACACAGTACTGGAGATCAAGCCCAAGGCCTTCACAGTTAGCTACATTCCCTGCTCATCTTTCTTTCTCTCTTCCTTCCTTTCCTTCTTTTCTTTCTTTCCTTTTTTTTTTTTTTTGGTTTTTTGGGGGGGTTTTTTGGTTTTTTTGAGACAGGGGTCTTGCTCTGTAGCCCAAGCTGATCCTGAACTCCCTTTGACCCAGACCAACCTTGGCCTCCTGGCAATCCTGATTTGGCCTTTCAAGTGCTGGGATTACAGGCATGCACTACCACACTCAGTTTATGTGGTGCTGGGGAATAGAACCCAGGGCACTACACTTCCTAGGCAAGCACTCTAACCACTGTGCTATTCCCCCAGCTCTCATTTTTATTTTTCATTTTGAGATGGATTCTCACTAAGTTGCTCAAACTTACGATCTTTCTGTGTCAGCCTCCCAGAGTACTGGGACGACAGGCCTATGTCAGGCCTACGTCGATGAAAAATGATTCTACAACAAACATGCTTCCTAACTCTTTGCTGAGTCCAGAACTGGGAGACATGGTCTATAGCTGGAAACTTTCTCAAGAAAGGGCAGATGGGAGGGCAAGGGCACCTGCTCGGGGACACAGGAATGGCTGCACTGCCCAGGCAAGAGTCCGGGATCTAGCCCCAGCACTTGTCTTCCAGGCATGGACACTCCCTGAGCTTCAGGCCTGCAGGTGGACATAGGCATTCAGGGTGGATACAGGGGGGCTCTCAAGGTGCGATGCCCATGGGGAAAGGGAAGGAGGTGCCTTGATCCAACCAGAAGAAGGCTGCAAAGTAGCCTCTCAAAAAACAGCTCAGCTGGCTGCAAAGTTCTGAAGCTAGGGTAGCTTAAGAGTTATCTTGAATGGAATGAGGGGCCAGGTCTGGAAACCCCAGCATCTAACAGTCACTGGATGCAAGCTGTCCCCAGAGAGTGGATGACACCTTGGGGTAGGAAATGCTCTTCGCTTGACAGCAAATACTTTTTCTTTCATTCATTTGTCCATTCTTCTTTCTTTTCCTGGTACTGGGGATTAAACACAGGACCTTAATCAGGGCACAGTAGCATATGTTTGTAATCCCAGCACTTGGGAGGCTGAGGCAGGACTATCAAGACTTCAATACCAGGCTCAGCTACATAGGGAATTCAGGATTAGCATGGACTACAGCGCAAGACCTTGTCTCTAAATAAACAAATAATTTAAAAAATAGGGCCCATGCATTCAGCTGTGCATCCCAGCCCTTTTTATTTATTTATTTTGAGACAGGGTCTCGCTCTGTAGCCCAGGCTGGTCCTGAATTCACTACATAGCCCAGTCTGACCTTAGACTCACAGCAATCCTGCCTCTGCCTCCCTAGTGCTGGGATTGCAGGCGTGCGTTGCCATTGCCCAGCTTTATGTGGTGCTGGGGAATTGAACTCAGAGCCTTGTGCTCACTAGTTGAACGCTTTAATTACTGTGCCATTCCTACAGCCCCTACTTATTTTTAATTTTGAGGTAGGTTCTCTCTAAGCCATTAAATTGTCCTAGAACTTGGGTGGGCTGGAACTTGCAATCCTCCTGCCTCAGCTGCCCAGAGTGCTAGGATCACGGACATGAGCCTTCATGCCTGGCTCACCTGAGGGCAATTTCCTTTTTCCTTTTATGGTACTGGAAATTGAGCTCCATCCAGCCCATTTTTAGTTTTGATTTTGATTTTTTTTTTTTTTTTTTTTTTTTTTTTTTTTTTTTTTTTTTTTTTTTTTTTTTGGAGATAGGGTCTCTCTGTAGCCCAGGCTGGCCTCAAACTCAGAGAAATCCTCCTGCTTCGGCCTCCTGAGTGCTGAGATTACAGGCGGTGTTCCACCACACCCAGTTTATATGTTGCTGCGGAATGAACTCAGAGCCTTGAGCTTGCTAGGCAAGCACTTTAAGAGCCGAGCTACGCCTCCAGCTCCTTAGTTTTGTTTTTGACACAGGGTCTCACTAAATTGCTAATTTGTTCAGCCTGAGCTTGAACTTAAGATCTCCTGCTTTAGCCACTGTGCTGGGGTAATGGGCCTGTGACAGCCAGCCTCACTGGGGCAGTTTCTGGAGAGTGACAACTGATGGCCGTTAGCCAGCAGCAAGGGGGCCCGAGCGGGCCGGCATCTTGCTGTCGTGAAGCGAGCCATGAATAGTAGTATGTCAGGGTGATCGATGCCTCTTGCCACTCTGACCCACTCCGCTTTGGTTGTTTTGCGGCGGGTGTCCCTCTGTGGTCCAGGCTGGCCTAGAATTCACAGCAAGCCTCTTGCCTCAGCCTCTGGAATGCCGGGATTACAGGCATGCACCTCCATACCTGGCCCTGACCCACTCCTTTGTGTAAGTTCATGAAGTGCCTCTCCAGAGACCTGAGAAGCGCAGCCTCACGGCCACTGGGGTCCCTTTCTTTGTCCTGGTTCCTCACGAAGCACATTTCCTGACCACGATTCTGTTTGTTTGTTCAGTGCTGGGAATGGAACAACCCAGGGCCTTCTCACTAGGCTACATGCATCCCCTATTTTTTGGTTTTTATTTTGAGACAGAGTCCTGTACTGTCTAAACTGTCCAGGCCGAGCCCGGCAGGTTAAGCCTCCCTTGGCCTGTGGAAGCCTCCGCTCTCCTCCCTTGCAGGAGCTGCGTGGGGCGGGGGGGGGGGGGGGGGGGGGGGGGGGGGGGGGGGGGGGGGGGGGGGGGGGGGGGGGGGGGGGTCACACTCCTGCCATCTCTCTATCCCTTTGCTTACTGTGCTTCCGGGGGTAGGAAAGGTGGCTGCTCCGATACCAGGCTGGGAGAGACTGGTCACACCGCCCACCTTCCAGGCCTGAGCAGCCTTCAGGGAGTAGGATCGATTTCCTTGGGTCTAGTGCTGCCAGGATGGTGGGTTCATCAGCCTCTTCACAGCAGCCCACTCAGCCACAGATCCGAAGCCTTGCCCTGCAGCCCAGGGCCCCTCCCAGGAACGAAGGGGTGATCGGCCGTCTGCCCTTCCTGGGGCTTACTTCCAGGGGCCTCGGAGCCGCACGAGCAGTGGTGCGGATCCTTGTCTGAATTCCCATGGCAGCTTGCGATCTGCCTTTAGCAGGCTCTGTCATTCTACCGCCTTGTTTTCTTCCCTTACTTGCTAAGACGTAAAAGACACTCTAGGACAGACGAGGGAGCAAATAAGGCCAACACCATGTGACAAGAGTGCACATGGAGGCTGAAGATGCTGGGCCTGTAATCTCCCACTCTGGGAGGCTGAGGCAGGAAATCTCAAGTTTGAGACCAGCCATGGCAACTTAGACCCTGTCTCAAAATCAAAATCCAAACAATGGGATGAAGATGTAGCATAGCATTTAAGGCCTGGGTTCCACCTCCCACACACATGCTCACACCCTCTCAAAAGACAAGGCTCTTCCAGGAGTACCAGTGGGCAGGAAAGCTTGGGGTGCGACTGCTTCACAGGCTGTGTCCCCTCCATTTCTGGGAGAGGCACTGTCTTCTCACCCATTCCTCCTCCTTTCACTAAAAGGACTTTGATTTCTTTTTCCTAGAATCACCCACCATTTTGTCCTCCCTGTGATGCGATTGTTACCATCAGGAGTAAATGAGTGACCCCAGCTGGGCCAGGCAGGGCCCTTAATCCTGATCGACTCAGAATCTGGCTCTTGGGTCATTTGTTACCTGCAAGGGAAGAAAGTGGACTTTGTTGTGCATGGAGCTTGGTGCTCTGAGGACAACCTCAGGCTACGTGGCTATGCAGCCCTCTTGGGAGCCCAGAGCTGGCTCACAATGGGGCCACACAGGAGGGAGAGTGAGCAGGGTCCACAGCACTGTGCATCCCTGAAGCCTCTTTAGCTTTTGACTTTTCTGATAGTCAGCCAGTAAGTACTGTGTTGCAATGCCATTTTGAGATATTCATGGCCATTTTGCAACTAAAAGTGTGCTGTCTAATACAATGGTCCCTAACCTCACTGACGCCAGCGTCCGGTTTAGTCCCAAGGATGGGGTTGAGGGGACCACGTGGCAGGGGGTGGGTGCGGAATTGGTATGCATTAGGCTGTTGGAAGATAGCTTTGGTTTTTGTTTTTTTGTAAAAACAAGCAAAAGTGGGGGGTTTGTTTGTTTTTGGTTCATTTAAAATATGGTCTTCCAGTGTGGCCCAGACTGTTCCTGAACTCATTGCATAGCCTAGGCTGGCCTTGTACTCACAGCAATCATCCTGCCTCAGCCTCCCCACTGCTGGGATTATAGTCATGCACCACCGTGCCCGGATTATGTGCTGCTGGAAAATCGAACTCAGGGCCTTGTGCTTGCTAGGCAAGTACTCTAACTGCTGTACTACCCTCCAGTTCTGGGAAATTTTGCCATAGGATATTTTATAGATAACATGCTCAAAATGGCATCTGTGAGGGTCTATGATATGTATCAACTTGACAGGGACACAAGACACCTAGATGTTATTATTCTGGATGTTTTCATGAGGATGTATTGGAATGGGATTTTTAAATTGCTAGTCTGAGCAGAGAGCTCTCCCTAATTTGGGTAAGCCTCACTGGAACACAATGGCTGAGTAGGAGGGACTTCCTCTAGCCTGACTGTCTCGGAGCTGGGACATCGGCTTTCTACTTGGGGGCAGGGGATGGGGTGGGATAGGCTCACGCCTGCCCTCTTTCAAAACAGACCTATGTCACTGGCTCTCCTGACTCTTCAGTTTCTTGACCCTGGAACTCATCAACCTCCATAATTGTGTGTCTTTCTATATACACATTCACAGTCTATGGGCTCTGTTTCTTTTTGAGACAGGGTTTCCCTCTGTAGGCTAGGCTGGTCCTGAACTATGTAGCCCAGGTTGGCCTTCAAGTCACAGCAGTCCTCCTGCCTCAGCTTCCCCAGGGCTGGGATTACAGGCATGTGCTACCATACCCATCTAACTTTTTAAATATGGTGCTGGGGGTTAAACCCAGACCGCTGCATACATGAGGCAAGTGATCTAACCACTTAAGTATGCCCCTAGTCCTTTTTTATTTTTGGTTTTGAACAGGGTTTTGCTAAGTCATTAAGCTGCCCAGCTGGGCTTGAACTTGCAGTGCTCTGCCTCACACCCACAGTACTGATGTTACCAGCCTGCACCACCAGGCCTGGCCCTATGGGTTCTGTTTCTCTGAAGAGGCCTGAGCACTGCAGTGTTGTTCCAAGACCAGCAGAAGTTTCAGGAGTTGTAGGAATGAATGCGAAAATATTCCCAAATGGTCGCATGCGAATTCACCACAGACCCTGGTGTTCACTGCTGTCACTCCTCCCGGTCCCTGCAGGCTGGCTTCCTGAGGGAGCTAAGGGGGTGGGACTGGGGTTACGTGGGTAGTCACACCAGACAGCCAGGAAGTGTGCAAGCTGCGTCTTCCTGTGTGCCATGCTGTACTCAGGAAGGCAGTGAGTTTGTAGTGGGAAAGGAGAACCAAGTTGGGAAAGCTGGTCGGAGGATGATGCTGAGTGGAGCAGGCAGGGAGGGGCTGGGGCCATCCTGGTGGCACTGGCCTGTAACCCCAGCACTCTGGAAGGCAGAGGCAAGAGGATCACAAGTTCAAGCCAAGCCTGTGCAACTTAATGCCTGGCAAGATCCTGTTCAAAATAAAAATAAAATAAAGTGGGCTAAGGGTATAGCTCAGACTGAAGACCTGGGTTCAATCCTCAGTACCAGAAAGAAGAAAGAATGAACAAAAGCAAGCAGAGAGCTGGGTGGCTCTGAGCTTGCCTAGCATATACAAGACCCTCAGTTTGATTCCCCAGTACCACATAAAAATTATCCAGACATCAGGCTGAGGGTGTAGCTCAGCGGTTACAGTGCTTGGCAAGCAAGCGCAAGGCCCTGGGTTCAAATTCTCCAGCATCACATAAGCCCTGTGTAGTGGTACATGCCTGTTATCTCAGAATTTGGGAGGCTGAGACAAAAGGATTGCCATGAGTTCAAGACCAGCCTGGACTACAGAGCAAAACTTTATCTCAAAAAAAAAAAAAAAACCCCAAAAAATTAGCTGGACATAATGGCACATGCCTCTACTCCCAGCACTGGGGTGCTGAGCTGGGGACTTGAACCCAGGATCTTGCACACACTGGACTCCCAGTTTTCATATCTGATTTTTAAACAGGGTCTCAACAAATTGCTAAATTGCCCAGGATGAGCGCAAACATGCATTCCTCCTGCCTCAGCCTCCCTTAGTGCTGGATTACAGGTCTGTTCCACAGAGCCCAGCTCAGGCCCTATGCTCCTATCGCCCAACCATCATCATGGGTGCCATCTCTGAATGTAAGATCCACCTTACTCTCCTTAACCCAGGCCACAGGATAGCATCGCAAGGCCTCAGCCAGTCCAGGGAAAGGGCATGATCTAAGTTGAGCCAAAAAACAGTCATCCTGAACTTTAGATAGGAAGGTCGGTGGGAGCCTGGGGCTGCTGCTGGCCATGTTCAACAGTTGGTGGGGGTCGGGAGGTCAGCCTGAGCAGAAAAAGTGGAGCAAAGAGCTGGGAAAAAATCACCTCTCTGTGTTATTGTCATGCTCCGGCCTTAGCCAAGCAAGCCCCCCTTGGACTACCCCATACTGCTCAGTTACTGGAACCTAAATCCCATTTACTTAAGATTATTTATGATTTGACATTGATCAAGGCTGGACCTTCACACAGAGCTACATGCCCCAGTGCATTTTTTTTTTGTTTTTCCCCCCATTTTATTGATATGTATAAGCACAAAATTTAGGGTTTACAATGAAGTTGAGCATTTTGTGCCCATACATATCTTGTCAAGGTGACAAGGACTTTCCCCACTCTCCTTTTGTCCCTCCTCCTACCCACCCCACCCTCCCTACCCACCCTACCCCCCATTCACTTTTTCGTTTTAAATTTCATAATCCCAGCGCATTTTTGATTTGAGACAGGGTCTCCCTAAGTTACCCAGGCTGGACCCAAACCTGCAGTCCTCCTCCTCAACCTCCCACAGTGCTGGGATTATCTCCTGCATCACCAGGGCTGGTTTACTTAAGATAATTTAAACGCTATGTTCTGCCAATAACCCTGGCTTTCGGCCCTCTAATCCCACCACCTAATCGCCTGCCACTCCTCCCCAGCGGGTGTCAGCGCTGTTGAGGCCCCAGCTCAGAGATCCCCAAAGGCCCCCCTTTCCTCCCTGCTTGGGCATCACTGATCCCCCACTCTCTCACCGAAGCTTACCATTGCTCAGGGCCCAAGTGAAGTTCTGACCTCAGCATACTTCCTCTTCCAGGGCAGCTGGGCTGGAAGGTTCTCCCAGGAAGGGACTGCATGTGCTCATTCCTTTGCATCCTCCACAACTCCCACTAAGTTCGTTCTATTTGATGAATGCATGTTGCACCAAAGCATCTCCCCTACCCCCACCCCCACTCCCACCCAGGAACCTACTAAATAACAACGGGCTGGATGAATAGCTGCGTGGTGGCATTTGTCTGTAATCCCAGCACTTGGCAGGAGGATTGCTGTGAGTCCAAGGCCAGCCTAGGCTACATAGTGAGTTCAGGCCCAGCCTGCGCTACAGATTGAGACCTTGTCTCAAAAAAAACCCCACAAAAAAACACAAAAAAAAAACTGCTCTCTCCCCAGATCCTACAGTGGGGAACGGATCTCTCTCTTTTTATTTTCTTTTGAGACAGGGTGTCACTCTGCTGGTCAGGCTGGTCCTGTCGTCCAGGCTGGAATTGGACTCACAGCAGTCCTCCTGCCTCAGCTTCCCAAGTTCTGGGATTATAGGCATGCACCACCAACACCTGATTTATGTGGTGCTGGGGAACTGAACTCAGTACTTAGTGCTTGATTTAGTCCTTGCTAGGGAAGTGCTTTAACCGCAGAGCCATGCCTCCAGCTCTGGGAAACTGATATCTTAATTCTCAAGCCACTGTCCTTAACCGAATGCCTTCACTTCAGGCAGGCCAAATCCCAAAGGAGGAATTTCACTTTCTTTTTTGCAGCACTGAGGTTCCAACCCAGGACTTCTCAGTGAGCTACATCCCTCACCAGTTTTTAGTTTTGATTTTGACATGGGGTCTCACTGAGTCACTAAGTTGCCCAAGCTAGGCTTGAACTTGAGATCCTTCTGCCTCAGCCTCCCAGAGTTCTAGGATTACAGGCCTACACCACCTGGCCTGGCTAAAAGCAAGACATTTTCTCTCTTCCATACACTGCCAAACTTCATTAAACTGCTACTCTTTAGCGAGGCCTGGTGGCACAGATTTGTAATCCAGCATTCTAGGATGCTGAGGCAGGAGAACCCGAAGTTCAAGACCAGCATGGGCAATTGAGCAATTTAGTGAAACCCTGTCTCAAAATAAAAATAAAACAAGGGGATGGAGAAATAGTACAGACGTTAAAGCACTTGCCTACCAAGTGTAAATCCATGAGTTCGAATCCCCAGCACCACGTAAGCCAGGCACAGAGGCATGTGCCTGTTATCCCAGTAACAGGAGCCTGAGGGAAAAGAAGTGCTGTGAGTTCAAGGCCAGCCTGGGCTATACAGTGAATTCAGGGCCAGCCTGGACTACAGAGCAAGAGCCCGTCTCAAAGTGTGGGGGGAGGTGGGCAAAACCAGACCTGGTGGCACAGTCCTATACTTCCAGCACTTTGGTAGATGGAGGCAGGCTGGATCACAAGTTCAAGACAGGCATGGGCAACAGCAAATTTAGGGAAGCCCTTTCTCAAAACCTAAACTAAAAACTGTGCTGGGATGTAGTGCCAAAGCCAGGCTTCCTTCCCCAGAACCACAAAATAAACACAAACCAAAAATAAGGGCTATAGTTTAGTAGTTCTTTGTGCCACCCATGTATCTTGCACCCAGTAACGAAGTGGGCTGGAGGGTGCACCCTGTGATGAGATGCTAGCTGCGGTTCTCTGGTCACCTAGGGAGGACTGGTCTTCCCTCACGTGCAGCTGCCACTTCCTGTCTCAAGGGCTTCGCCTGCCTCAGTTTCTCACGTTGTACTTCTCTGCTTGCACGGCGGACTCCTTCTTCCAAGTGTCACACAACGACCAGGTTATCCCGGTTCCTACATCAGCACCCAGCTGTAACTGCTCTCCTCTACCCAGCTTCAGGTCCTCCACACCATGTCCCATCTGTCCCTGCTTTCCCACGCACTCAGATGCTTTCACGTAACAGCAGGCAGTGCCTCCTTCAAATTGTCACCAGTTAGGAAAGCTGATCCCTTCCTTCCTTCTCAAAGCCAACCTGGGCTCTCCCCTGCTTTGAAAATATTTTTTATATGGATTTTTTTTTGAGACAGGATCTCGCTCTGTAGCCCAGGGTGGTCCTGAACTCACTATGGAGCCCAGGCTGGCCTTGGACTCACCACAATCCTCCTGCCTCATCCTGCCAGATACTGGGATTACAGGTATGGGCACAGCTTCATGTGGTGCAGGGGAATCGAACTCAGGGCCTTGTGCTTGTTAGGCAAGCGCTTGGACTGCTGCCCCATTCCACCAGCCCTGAGCATAACAGATGAGTGTCGGTCGCCCTTCTGTTACCCAGTGTCCCTTTGTGCCTGCTTCAGCATCACACATACTAAAACCTGAACGATACACAGTAGATCAGCATGGCCCCCACACAGGGACAACCCTGTGTCCTCTTGTCCCTCCCTCAGTGGGAATGCCCCCTCCCTACATACTCTTCCACATCAAGCCAAGCTCCAGCTACTTTATCCAGGAAGCTTCTTCTTCTTCTTTTTTACTGGGGACTGAACCCAGGGCTTTCCCATTGAGCTACCTCCCCAGACCTCATTTTTTGAGACAGTTGCTGAGTTGCTGACGTGCACGGATTCACTTGAACTTGCAATCTTCCTGTCTCAGCCATCCAGTGTGGTAGATGATGGGCCTGTGCCACCACACTGGCCCTGTAGGCTTTTGTTACATAGGTCACAGGCCATCTGGCCCAGCACTGCTCCTGGGTGTCCAGGAGACATTTCATTGCCTTCCTATGGATGAGGCCATCCCAGACTTACGAACAATGCATCCTGCAGACATGTAAAAATATAAATTAAATAAATAAATAAAACAAAAGACTTGGGGCATAGCTCAGAGGCTAGAAAGCTTGACTAGCAAGCATAAGGCCCTTGGTTCAGTTCCCCAGTACCACCTAATCTGGGTATGGTGGCACATACCTGTAATCCCAGCACTTGGGAGTCTGAGGCAGGAGGATTGCTGGAAGTTCGGCCTGCCTGAGTTACACAGTGAGTTCAGGACTAGACTGGACTACAGAGCAAGACCCTGTCTCAAAAGGCTATATACAATAATTCGGGGGGGGGGGGGGCACGTCTAGAACCACCCAAAAGAGCCTCTCAACTGTCACACCTCCAGCACCACTTCTAGGATCACCTCCCATGGTTTCAAAAGGGAGGAGGTTTCTTCTGCAAAGAGCAGCCCAGCGGGTGGAGTTCATACCCAGCTCCCTGTGACCGCTGAAGGACAGAGAGTGGCTGGGTGGGAGGGAGTGGAAATTGAGAATCTGGGCAGAACCATCTCCTATTACTTCCTGTCTGAACTTCCTGTAGGGACACTGACAGGGTTAGGAGTCTCCTGGGGGTAGAGATGTCCTGTTGGGGAAGGCACAGGCCTATAATCCTAACACTCTGGGAGACTGAGGCAGGAGGATCAAAAGTTTGAACCCAGCCTGGACAATTTGGCAAACCCAGTCTCAAATAAATAAAAAGGGGATATGGATATAGCTTAGATCAAAGGCCCCAGGTTCAGTCCCAGTTCTGAAAATAAAACAAAAACAAAACAGACGGGGGATGTATCTCAGTGAGAAGGCTCTGGGCTCCGTCCTTCCCATAGTGACAAACAGCTCAACAGCCCCAAGGATGCCTCTTGCCTCCTCAGGGAAAGGGAACAAGCCAGGTCGGGAAAATGTCGACAAAAAAATGACAAGGCAGCTGTTGGCATTTGTATTCTTATTTGTAGTTTCTGGATTTTTGTTTTGTTTTGCTTTTATAATTTTTTCCTAGAAAAGAAAAACACAACCAGGGGAATTTATATGACAAACTATTAGTGTCAGGATGTCAGGGGAAGACAGAAAGAAAGGCTGGAGACATGAGAGGCTAGTAAAAAGTGGGTTCCAGATTGCGTGGAACAGTCCACAGGGTCACGTCCAGGTCCTTGTGAGGTGACCGGTCACTTTGGCATGCGTGTTCGGTGTCCAGTCTTCTGGCCTGCCTGCTCAGACACAAACAGTCAGAAATAGCTGGCCGCACCTCAGAAACCTGCCCATGTTGAACTCGGGATTTTACACAAAGACTTAAGTCAGCTCCTTGGCTTCGTGCGCAGGTGCCATCCGGCAGCACGTCTCACCTGGGAGAACGGTCTGGAAGGGTGGGAGTCACCTCGGGGCACACTTTGGCATCACAGCAGTGAACTCCAAGCAGCTGCTCACTTGTGTGCAGACTCGTGGTTTCCACCTCCCTGTCCCCAGGCATCTATCCAGACATCTCTGGTCAGTGTGGCCCAAGGCAGAAAGGGACCTGATAGTCCCTTTCTTGCCATAGCTGAGTGGTAATATCCATTCTCTTCCTGCTGGAGCTATCACTTTAAGGGTGGGAAGAGACAGAAATCTGCCTCCTCATCCCCTCAGCACTGGACACTAACTCTAAAGTAGCTGGGGACTGAACAGGGACAGCATGGCCATCTGGATCCATACTGATGGTCTCTCAAGTATCGCCCACTTTAGGCCCCCTAAGAAAATTCAGAGACCCAGAGCATCTGGGAGAGCCAGAATGCTGGCAGCAACAGAGGGCCAGCAGTACACTGCAAGGCCAGGGAACAATCAAGACAGGGAGAGGGACATGCAGCAGGCTGGAGCCCCAAGTTGCAGTCTAGGGAAACACAGTCTGAAGGGGACAGCCAGGCCTGCTAATTGAACATGGTGGTCCTGACACCAACACAAGGAGGCCCCGCTGGTTGGAGTTCCTATGTGGTAAGTGAGGGTCCTGCCCTGCTGTGGCCTGTTCCTGAGCGTGGGCCAGGTTACATCTCAGTGCTGCGGTCCTGAGGAGCACCATGCTGGCCGGCCAGCCAGGCCCCAGTCTTCAGCCCCTCGGGGCTACATGGCTGGGGTTCCCCAGGAAGGCCACTGGGAGCCGCAGGCACAGGAGGGAAGGGGCCAGGGAAGCGAGGCTGCGTCTTGGACGGGGAGACTCAAAGGAAGACCGTGCACCTGAGAGCAGGAGCTGTGGTCTAAAATATTGCAGAGCCCAGAGTGATGGGATACGGTTCTGAAAAATGACAACAGCCTATTTGAAAAAGAGAGTAATGCTTGTTGTTGCTTGGTTTTGTTTTTCCTTTTAAAACTACTCACATTTTAAAAGGTGAAGGGGCTGGGAGAGCAAGCCCCCTTCACACTGATCCTGGATGGGCATCAGAAGGCCGTGGGCGCCTGCCCAGGTCTGATCTCCCGGCCTGGCTCCAGCCGTGCAAAGCCAGGGCAGGGCGCGGACAGCCACTGCTCTGCTTCCCAACAGCAACTCCTTCTCCCCATCCAATCAGAACATGTACGTGTGGGGAGAAGGCCAAAACTAAAGTGCAGAGATCCTCGGAGTTGGTGGCCTGGGGCTGGGTACTCCGAGAAGTACGAGGGGTGGATCTGGGCTGCAGCTGAGGATTCCGGCTGAGCCTGTGAAGTGAGCTGGCAGGGCACAGTCCGCTTTTCCTTGGGCCCTGCTGACACTTCTTCCCTCTGGGACTGTCCACTCTCAGCAGCTCCCGAGGAAAGTCACAATCCCAAAGGTATGGCCCACAAGGGGAGAAAACTTGTGTGACCATCCCTGGTTGGTAGCGATGAAGGAACAGGAAGTGACAAAGGGTGGCAGGAAGGGCAAGAGTGCATTCTATAAAATCACTGGATCTGGGCTGGGCTTTCGGGAGCAGGGATGTGGACAGCCCTAAAGGCAGTCTCTCCTAGGGAAGGTGTGATGGAGATGATCAGGGTCCTACGGAGGACTGCTGGGGGAGAGGCGCTGCTCTGACCGCAAGAGGAGGGGCTGTGCAGCAGGGGGCGGGGCTGCCCAGACCGGAAGCCCTGGCTGGCCTCAGGGTGTGTATGCTGGGGGTGGCTGGAACTGGTTAATGACCTCGTACTCTGCCGGGTAGGGCTCGTTCTCCTCCATCTCAGAGAGCAGCTCCAGTGCCTGCTCCTCTTCCTCTGTAGGGTAGTGGCGCAGGAGGTTGGCTGCGGTGGCCAGGATTGAGGCTCCACCAGCTCCTGCCACCAGGTAGAAGCTAACTGCAAAGGTGACGTAGACCTGGGAGCCGTGGTACTTCTTATGTTGCTGCTGCTGGGCCAGGATGAGTTCAGAAGCCCAGTAAGAAAAGCCAATGACGGTGGCACACTGCAGGACTGGGGGACAGAGGGACAGCACAGAGAGGGATTAGCAGGTACTCTGCAGCCAGAATGCTTGAGGAGCCAATCACAGCCTCTCACCCCTTAGAGAGCTGAACCTGCCTGGCTCCACCATTTCCTTGCAAGGACCATAGGAATTCTTTATTTTGATTTGATTTTAAAAAATTTTTTTTTTCTTGAGACTGTCTCACTTTATAGTCTATGCTGATCCTGAACTTGCTATGTAGTTTAGGCTGGCCTTGGACTCATGGCAATCCTCCTGCCTCAGCCTCCTGAGTGCTACGATTACTGGTGTGTACCACCATGCCCATCTTATGTGGTGCTGGGACCAACGGCCTTGTGCTTGCTATGCAAGTACTTTAACCACTGAGATATGCCCATAGCTTTCTTTTTTATTTTTCTTTCTTTTCTTTTTCCTCTTTCTTCTTTCTTCTTTTAGGCACTGGGGCTCAAATCCAGGGCCTTTGCAGTGAGCTACATCCCTAGCCCATTTTTATTTCTGATTTTGAGATAGTCTCCCTAAGTCACTAAGTTGCCCAGGCTAAGCATGAACTTGATATTCTCCTGCCTCAGCTTCACAGAGTGCTGAGATTACAGACATGTGCTACCATGCCCAGCTTGGCCAAGGGATTTTTGGTCTGGGGCTAGGAATAAAATTTCTTTCTTTCTTTCTTCCTTTTTGTGATGCTGAGGTTTGAACCCAGGGCCTCATATAAGCCAGGCAAAGGCTCTGCCACTGAGCCCCAGCCCCAGACCAGGCACAAGCTATCTAATCCCACCTAGGCTAGACAGCTTCTCTCAGTTATTTTTCTCTCTCTCTTTCTTTTTGATACTAGTCAAGCGCAGTAGTGAGAAGGGAGGAAAGAGTAAACCATCTTGGCCTTAAAATCTGCAATTAGAACTGGACATGGTGGCACATGCCTGTAATCCTAGCATTCTGGGAGGCTGAGGCAGGAGGGTTATAAATCTGAGCTTAGCCTGGGCAACTTGTTGAGGTCCTGTCTCAAAACATAAAGTGCCTGCCTAGCAAGGATAAGGCCCTGGGTTTGATTACCAGCACCACATAAACTGGGAGTGGTGGCACACGTCTATAATCCCAGCACTTGCGAGGCTGAGGCAGGAAAATTGCTATGAGTTTGAGGACAGCCTGGGCTACACAGTGAGTTCAGGACTAGCCTTGACTAAAGAGCATGACCTTGCCTCAAAAAAAAAAAAAAAAAAAAAAAAAAAAAAAAAAAAAAAAAAAAAAAAAAAAAAAAAAAAAAAAAAAAAAAAAAAAAAAAAAAAAAAAAAAAAAAACACTGGGCATGTTGATCAGTGTGAAGATTCTGAGTTCAATCCTTAGTACATATATATTTAAAAAAAAAAGCAATTGAGATGCGAGGTCCAGTGGGCATCACCGGAAACTTAAAGGAAGAGACAGGTCATACAGCCTGCGAATTGCAGCTGGCCAGCACCACCAGTCAACACATCACACTGATGGGGAACGAAAGCCACCAAATATGAGTAAATAAGGCTGCTCTCCAGGTAAATAGGAAGGTGGAGAGGAGAGAACCTAGCCACACACTCCAGGGAGACAGCTTGCTTCCTGCCTTGATCATTTGAGGCCTTGAGCCTGAATGGACTCCAAATGCCATTTTTAGGTAGCTGTGAGATTCCTGGCAGAAGGCGAACAACATGCCCTTTCTGCAGCCGGCTCAGTCAGCTTGTGATCCTGGCAAGTGCATCTGTAAATGACTGAGAAACTGCTAACAAGCCCAAGGCTCTGTGGAGAGCTAGACCTTTTCATGTGAGCCCCTGGAACAGTGTTATCTGCTCATAGAAACCAGCCCACCTGCTTGCTATTCCACAGTGTGAAACCACCCCACGGCAGGCAGGCAGGCTGGCCCTGGGCTTACCAGTGAGGATATGGGCGAAGGCATAGCGGCGGGTTATCTTCAGGGCTGGATGCTTGGGCCCAAAGACATCTAGAAGGAATGCGGACAGACTACACAGGATGCCCAGGAAGCAGAAGGCAGCAATGACCCGCAATAGCAGCACTGTCTGGGGGTTCATGCAGAAGTCTGCAGAGGAAGAAGCAAGACTCAGAGCCCCAAGTCACACCTCGGTGCAGGTTGTTCTGACCTAGAGCTCCAACCCTCTCCACCTCCTGGAAGATGCTGTCTTAGCTCCTACAACAGCTGGTCTGCAAAAAGAGCAGGGACCCCACATCAGCAGATAAGACTTCTGGGTCACTGTTCCCATGTACCTCAATTCCTCCCATCCAGTGAGCCTAGTCTGTGTGCAGGAGTCCATTTCGTTGTTTGCCACACTTTCCTAACCATTTTAAAAGACTGACAACTAATCTGGCATGTTAACCCCGGGTAGTTTGGGCCAGCAGGGAAAGCCCACTGACTTGTGAGCTGGGACGCCCAGAGAGGCCTGAACCAGAGGTCGACTCATGCTATGTCTCCATTTACTCAGATCATTCATTCCCTTTTTTTCCCCCCAAAGACATTATCATAAGTGAAGTCAACCACAGGAGGGCAAATACTGCATGATTCCACTCATGTGAGATACCTAGAACAGCAAAGTTTATAGAGACAAAGTGGAAGGTGGCTGCTGGGGCTGGAGAAGGGAGGACAGGGTGTCAATTTAACGTGTACAGTTTCAGTCTAGGATGACGAAAATATTCTGGAAAAGGACAGCCATGAGCATTCTTAATGTGAGCACATTTAAAGTCACTGAGCTGGATGCTTAAAATGGCAAATTTCAGCAAATGGCGGTATGTGCCCATAACTGCAGCACTCTGGGAGGCTGAGGCTGGAGACTGGAAGTTTCAGTCCACTGAACAATGAACCAGGACTGCCTCAAAAAAGTCAGGGAAGGGCTAAGGGAACAGCTTAGTGTGACGGCCTGGGCTTCGCCCGCAGCTCCTCGGCGTACCACCACCACAGCTGTCCCCCTGGCTGCTCTCTTACCGCATCACCACCGTAAGCTCACTTTGTGTTGGTCTTCATGACCACATTGATACAGACGAATTGAGGGACACCATGCTGGGTGCCCATTCTCTCATGTTCCCCATCTTTCCTCCTCAAACTAGAGAGTTAAAACTTGGGATCCCCCTGCCCCCAAAACACTTGTTTATCGTTTGTGTTACAGTTACGGACATGGTATTTAATTGCACATACAGACATTCACTGGGTATATTCACTCTAAATTGTATTTAATCTGTTTTTTATTTTTTTGGTGGAGCTACTTGTGAAAGGAGCTTAGTTTTGTTTTTAAATATAAAAAACTGTCATATATAATGATTTAACAATGTGAATTTTATGTCAGTATATTTTACCACAGTAAAGATATAAAAGAGAAAAAAGAAATTTAAAAAGTTTACAGAGAAGTTCATAGCCATAAGAAAGTATTTAACGATTTAGAGGGTTAGGCAGAACACTGCTTAGCCTGCATAAGACCCAGGTTCAATCTCCAGTACTATAAAGAACAGAAAGTGGGCTGCAGGAGCAGCTTAGCAGTTAGGGCACTTGCCAAGCAGGTGCAGGGCCCTGGGTTCAATTCCCCAGAACCATATACACTGGGCTTGGTGGCACATGTCTGTAAACCCAGCACTTGGGAGGCTGAGGCAGGAGGATTGTTGGGGTTTGAGGCCAGTGTGGATTCCATAGTGAGTTCAGGACCAGCCTGGTCTACAGAGAAAGACCTTGCCTAAAAAATTTTTATAAAGGGGTTGGGGGAGTTGGAACCCCGCAGCTGCACTCTGTTCTGGGACTTCTCTCCCTCCTTTGTGAGAATGCACGGCCCATAACCTGCTGCAAGCCAACTCTCTGGGGGCTTTGGACCCTCTTTCTTATTGGCAGCCATCAAGCATGTGCCAGGAGCCCATATTCTGAGAACAGAGGGATTGGCAAGGGCAGCCAGGCTCCATCCCTCTCCCACAGCAGGATGGTCTTCAAAGCATGGCCCAAGAAGGTACATGCAGTCCAGAGTCCACCTGCCCTGGGAGCTTTCTGAGCCTTGGGGACCTGCTCACAGGAGTCCCAGGCTTCCACTGTCCCTCACTGCCTGCTTGCCCCTAACAGAGTAATAAACTGCCTTGTATAATTTGGCTGTGAAGGTTCTGGCTTGCCACAGCCAGAAATGCTCCTGAGGAACCTGCATCACGTGCATAGTTCGCTGCAGCTCAACTGCCTGCTGTAACCCACAATCTAAAAGATTAAGGAACATCACTGTTGATGGGTCACACTTCTTGTTTGTAAGAATCACTCAGCACCCACCTAGCCAAGGGCCCAGAAGCAAGCAAAAGGCCCTGTGCAGTAGGGCCCTGCAGCGCACCCAGTGTACCCTGCACACAGCTTGGGGAAGCTTGGATTTCTATGTGTCCCCATCGGAAACAAGCACTCACACTGGAAAGGTGAGGGGAGATGCCGGACAAGGCCATCTGCCGGGGAGGAGGTGGCTGAAGTCCTGAGAGAAAACCTCAAAGAGCCAAGTCCTGCGCAACAAGTGTGGAGCAAAGGGACCAGAGCAGAAGCTGGCTGTGTGTGCTCTGTCACAAACCTGACTGCGGGAATGTCCGGAACAACTGACAGAAAGACGGGTCCAAAAAGGGGACCTGGGCGGAGGAGCTGGATGTCCTGCTCTAGCCAGGCTCCCGGCTTGCCTTCCCTCACAGCACACCCATGCCACTGCAAGCTGAGGTGTCAGAGTCTCACACTGCTGGCTCATTCTAAGACACTGCTGTACTTCTGTGAAGACGATGGGACCACCCAGGTCACCAAGTTAAAATATCATTGACAAAGGGAAGGGATTGTAATGTTGATATGGTATATGCACAAAATACCCAAGATCATTGTAACCATATGTGTCAGATATATATATAATAATAAAAATGGGGGAAATTTTTTAAAGGGAGCTGGATACACAAAATTCAAAACTCATGGATTACTTTACTTCAAGCAGACAACACTGGCAGTCTCCTTTCAGAGCTGTGAAACTGCCATAGTTTCCAGAATTTTTTTTCTTTCCCTGTAGTACTCAGGATTAAACACAAGGTTTTTGCACTGTGATTCATTTCCAGCCCTTTTTCTGTTTTTTTTTTTCTACAGACTGCACTCCAACTTGCGATCCTCTTCCCTCAGCCCCTCGGAGCACTGGATCAGGAGTGTGCGTCATCATATTTGGCTCTTTTCCGTGGAACCCCCGTACATATTCCAAGCTCTGAGCTTGCAGGAGCAGACCCCAGAGGAAGATGGACTCACAACAAGAGTTCAGGAAGTTGGGAGGGGACCCAAGCCCAGGGAAGCAGACTCAACCCAGCAGAAACTGGCACTGGAGTCCTGGGCAGGAGGCCCTGCACCTTTGTGACTGACCTGTGTACCCTGCCCTAGGCTCCAAATTCTCTAGGCAGAAGCTGGGCATGGTTGATGCCTGCCTGTAATTCCAACGGTCAGGGAGGCTGAGACAGAAGAATTTCAAGTTCAATTCCAGGCTGGGCAGCTTAGTGACTTTGAGAGACTCTGTCTTTAAAATAAATAAATAAATAAAAGCTGGGCATGGCTCACTCCTATATTCCTAGCACTCTAGGGGGCTCAACAGGAAGACTGCAGGTTTGAGCCCAGCCTTGGCAACTTAGTAACCTGCAAGACCCTGTCTCAAAATAAGAGACAAAACGGGCTGGGGATGTAGCTCAGTGCAAAGGCCTTGGGTTCAATCCCCAATACTACCAAAAAAATCTCCAGTCTGGATGCTGGCTCGAGCCAGGCAAGGCATGCATACTTCCATCTGGCTGAGTCACTCCCAAGCTGCCCTCAGGGCTATCTGTCATGATCTCATCTGCTGACCACATCTGTTTGGGGCCCAAGCATCCAGCCTAGGTGACTGCCTCCTACCATGAAGCCACCAACGAGTGAGCTGAGTGAGCTGAGTGAGCTCTGACAGCAGCCAGCACTGGCCTTCACTGCACTGCCTCGGGACAGCACAGGGGCCTGGAAGGGTCTAGAAACCCACAGAGTCTCAATGAACTGAACAAAAAGCTCTACGGGGCAGAGGTTATCTCCTGGCTCTATGCCAGATATTGTTAAAAGCTGATGCAGTTCTTCTTGGGATCCATGTGGCATGTGGTGGGGTTGAGGCAGGATGCATGAGACCTTCCAGTGCTTCCAAGAATAAGCTGGCAGAGGCAGGGTGCGAGGGCTCAAATCACAGGCCACTCTGCAGCAGGCCGTGTCAGGTTCCAGCGCACTACTCAGTGCAGCCAGGCTTGCCGAGGGCAGAAAGGAACCCACAGCAGCTGCAAAGAGACTACTTAGCTTCTCTGGCTGGATGGTGAGCATGACATGATCGTTTATTATCCTTAAAAATGTGCATATCGATTACCCTTAAAAATGTGCACACCTTTATGTTAATAAGGAAGACATAAAAAAAGGAAGATATGCAGCACATGACACAAAGCTTCAGAGGCTGTCCCTCCCCTTCCAAAGGCCCTCCTGCCCCTCTCCAGGGCAAACATCTTTGGAGGTGTCTTGCACACTCCAGCAGGAAGAGTCTGCACATAAAGATGGGTCAAGTGGTACTGATAATCCTCACTGCCACTCTGGGGGATCTGTCATATGACTCAGATGAAGAGTGAGGTTCTCAGAGCCAGACCACATGCGACCCCAAACCCTGCACTGTGCTGTCCTAAATCGCTGTACAGCAGCCAACACTTTACTTTGCCCTGGCAGGGATAATCAATCAAATCTTAAACAGTGCATGTGATACAGGGTCAAAAGCTAATATGAACCTGGCAGACCATTCACAGAGCCTGCAGCTGCAAGCTCGCTGAGGAAGCAGCAGGAAGCACAGAATCTCAAAAGAAAAAGGGTCATAAAGCAAGGCAAAGTGCTCACAGGGACTTACTGGGCAAAATCTGCCTGGTATGGTGTTTAAGCCTCTGTGCCCTGTTGCTATCCGAGTCCAGGTCTGAGAAATTGGCAGGACACGAAGGGCTCTGGACCTGGTGCCAAGACCCAGCTCTACCACAGGATACGTGTTACCTTGAGCAAGTCACTTGGCTGCCCTCAGTCTCTGGTCTCCATGGATCAATGGAAGCGGCAACACCTGCCCCATGACCATGGGTGCAGTAAGGACCAGCTGACACGGTCTGTACTGCTAGTACCCCAAGAGCTAGGGCCTGCTTCAGCTGGGCCATAGCACCCCAGTTCGTTCCTTCTTTCCTTCCTTTCTTTCTTTCTTTCTTTCTTTCTTTCTTTCTTTCTTTCTTTCTTTCCTGACTCAGGGTCTTGCTCTGTAGCCTGGGCTGGTCCCAGACTAGCCTTTGACTCAGGTCAATCCTCCTGTCTCAGCCTCCCAAGGGACTGGCATGCGCCACCACACCTGCTTATGTAATCCTGGGCAATCGAACTCAGGTACTTAGCACTTAACATACTGCTGAGCCATTACTCCAACCTGTCTCTCTCTCTCTCTCTCTCTCTCTCTTTTTTTTTTTTTTTTTTTCTGAGGCAGGGTCTTGCTCTTACTCTTAGCTGGTCTTGAATTCACTATGTAGCCCAGGCTGTCCTTGAATTCACAGCAAACCTCCTGCCTCAGTCTCCTGCGTGCTGGAATTGCAGGCATGTGCCACCACATCCAGCTTATATAGTGCTGGGAAATTGAACCCAGGGCCTTGGGCATGCTGGGCAAGAGCTCCAACCACAGGTCCAGACCCCACAGGTTCTTATATGGAGACTTCCTGGACCACATATATCAGCCAGTGAGGGCCACAGCAAGCAACAGATAGCACCAGACTGAAAGTCTGTTCCACACAGTGACAATGTGGTACCAAGAGGCCTTTTGACCCGACATTCAAACAGGTTTTATTCCAACTACCTTTCTTTGGTCCAAAGCTGAGTAAGCCCTTGAGAAAGACAAATGTGACCTTCCCTTAGGGTGACACCCCAGGAGCCTGTTCCACTAGCCCCCGCATTTTAAATTCAAACTGGTCCTTTGGTCCATGACACTCTGGCAATCCATCCTCTTCTCTAGCTGTGCTCTGGCCTGATTATTTTGGTAAACACTGCTTGACTGTCACCACAATCATTGTGGAAGAAGTCAGCTGCTATGTAATAGGATCCTGAGGAACTGACTTTGCCCAAGGTCACTAGTGAGTCACCAGGCTGGGTTTGTTTTGAAGGCCTGGACTCTTCCTGTCTACCTGCCCATTGCTCCAATCCCCTCATGACCAACTGGGCTGCCAGCAGGAAGCCTCAAGTGGCTTCTCACCAGCTCAGCTCCCTGGCCATGGTCCCGCCTCCCTCGCTCCTCAGCAAATCCTTGGGAGTGCAAGGCATTTCCCCACTGTCCCATTCCCATTCTGTATATACTGTCCCACCTGCCCTGGCTCTTCTCACTCACAGGACTTTGACACATGCCTCCTACAGAACCCTCTGGACTAATGGTACCAGCTGACCTACCTAAGAACAGGCCCTGCAGGAACTGGCAGTGCCAACAGCAATCACCTCCCTTCAGGCCCTTCCAGGTAAGCTCATGATTTTCCAGTAGCAATTGTCAATCATGACTCACTTGACTTCTAATCCCAAACTTCCTCATCTTCCAAAGGGCCTTCCCGAGGCTGCTGGCAGAGGGGCCCTTTGCTGACCACACTGGAAAGGCAGAAAGGGGTTGGGACTCCACTCCCCTAGGGCCACTAACGGTCTGAGCATTTCTCTGGATCTGGGCCCAGACTAAAGAGCTGTACGGGAAGCCAGCAGACCTCGGGGAAGTGGAAGAATTCACGACTGAATCTTTTGAGCTACTCTGCATTTGCTAAAGCTTCCAAGGTGGCAGTGGGAAGGGTGAGTGGCTTGCCTCAGGATCAATGCACAACTTCAGCTAAGCTTGTGATAAAAATTCAACCAGAACTAGGCATAGTGGCACACACTCCCAGCACACTAGGAGGATGAGGTGAGAGGATCATAAGCTTGAGCTCAATCTGTGTCAAGTTAAAAGGGAGGGGGGATAGAGACATTATTTATTATGGCATTGAGGACTGAACCCAGAGCCTTCACACTGAGCTATATCCTCAGCTCATTTTTCAGTTTTTTGGTTCAGAGACAGGGTTTTGCTAAGTTGCCAACTTTTCCAGATTGGGCTTGAATCTAAGGTCCTCCTGCCTCAGCCTCCCAAAGTGCTGGGATTATAGGCACCACTGGGCCAGGCTAGAGACAGTTTAGTATCAAGGCCCTGGATTCAATCCTCAATAATACAGGAAAAAAAAAAAAGGGTGAGAGCCAGGTATGAGGGCATAAGCCTCAGGAAGCTCTGCCAGAAAGAAAAAGAAATTAAAGTGTGCTAAAATGTGGTGGTGACAGGAGGATGGGCTGGGTTATCAATGCCAATGAATTACCTGTGTGCCCCAAGCAAATTACCCACCCTCCCTGAGCTGAGACCTTTATGAAGTGGGACTGACAGCAGTAACTATCAAATACGGTATTATTCAGGAGAAGCTAAAAGCAGATATCCAGTATGTCTAGCATAGTGCCTGTGCCTGGCACTAGGTGGATGCTGAGAAATGGTGAAGCTGCTCCAGAAGCAGCCAGGCCACCCACTCCTTGTCACCTGCCAAGGCCTGGTGGAATCTGCTCTCCCTCTGATAGTATCTATATGTACCACACGCATGTCCCACAGCTCTGCTCCCTCCTGAGACAGCAGTACACCAGGCCTCTGGGTCATGACACCTACTCGGCCCTGAGGGGCAACACAGCCACACAGGACACCACAGCAGAAGGCCCAGTGGGCACTAAAACCCAGTAGGTATAGAGAAAGTGAGAGGAGAGGCAATCAGGATCACAGGGATCCTCACCTGCCATGATGGCTTGGAGCCACCACTATCAACTCTCCTACGAGCAGGCAAAAGGCCCTAGCCCTCAATGGCCAAGAAGACAGCCACTGGCAAGCACACAGGAACCATCTGTGGATTAGGACCTCCAAACATTAGCTGGGTGTGGTGGCATGCGCCTGTAATCCCAGCGCTCTTGGAGGCTGAGACAGGATATCATTAAGCCCAGCCCTGGCAACTTAACAATCTACTGAGACCCTATCTCAAAGCACACTAGTTAAGAGCTGGTGAAATAGCTTAGTATAAAGACCTGGGTTCAATACTCAATAACATAAACAAACAAGTAAAATTTAAAAATCTCTAGGGCTGGGGACATAGCACAGCTGTTGGAGTGCTTACCTAGCAAACACAAGGCCCTGGGTTGATTCCCCAGCATCATATAAACTGGGCATGGTGGCACACCTTATAATCCCAACACTTGGGAGGCTGAGGCAGGAGGACTGCTGTGAGTTCAAGGCCAGCCTGGGCTCAATAATGAGTTCAAGATCAGCCTAGACTGCAGAGCAAGACCTTGTCTCAAAAATAAATAACTAAAATAAAAATCCCTAAATGCATAACCAGGGGAATATAAAGGTTAAGCTAGCATGCTTTCCAAAAGACAAAATCTAGTCTGAACAATTTCTCAGAAAGGGTAAACACATGTAAACAAAGAAGAGCCTACACAAAGAATATGCTTTTATTTTAAACAGACTAGCCTTCAACAAGAATGCACACCAACATGCAATCTCACAAGGTCATGCTTTATGACCACTGGAGTAAAAACAAAAGACAAATAGCATAAATGAGACACAATTATTTTATACTGGCAACAAATGGGTGGTAGGTGCAGGTACAGCCCAGCCCCGGGGCCAGTTGGCTGTGGCAACCTGGAGGTCAGCTTTCCTCTGAGCTCCCCTCCTGGTAGTGTATTTCTATTAGGTTCTAACATGCTGCTGATCTAACAGGAGGCCACAACCCCTCCTCCACCTCCTTGAGGCAATGATTTTCCACTAAACCAGTCCCTGGTGGCAAAAAGGTTAGGGACCATTGAGGTCTGCCAACCAGCCTTGGAAGGAATGCTTCACTTTTCTGAACTACAGTTTTCTGGACCTCTGAAGTAAGGATGTGGGGTCGGATTACCTCCTCTCTGTCACGTAAATTTTATGAATCCTCTACCCCAGGG
This sequence comes from Ctenodactylus gundi, assembly GCA_004027205.1. Taxonomy (NCBI): domain Eukaryota; kingdom Metazoa; phylum Chordata; class Mammalia; order Rodentia; family Ctenodactylidae; genus Ctenodactylus; species Ctenodactylus gundi. The sequence continues at coordinate 121,372 of PVKB01003565.1, read as the reverse complement.
ATGATTTGTAATCACCAGGCATCAAGAACTCTCTCCCAGTTTGTGTGTGACACTAAACTGCTGCAAAAGACCTGGATGAAGGGACAGAAAGTGGCCAACTGTGCTTCCAGGAAGGCAAGCAGACTCCTCCAACTAGACAGCCTCTGTGCCATCAGCTATGTGCCAATGAAAAGGCCTTGCTATCCCAAGGCCTCATCATGTGTACAACTTTGGTTTTAAAGGGCCAGCCCAGCCTAGGGTACCATCAGGATGACATCTGGAAACAAGCCAGAAGCCCCCACCCTGTTCTCTATAAAATTTTATAGCCTCTAAAGTTCAAGAGAGAAGCAAAACATCAAAGGCTAAGGGAAAGATAATGTTACGCCACAGGCTAAAGCTTTTCAGTCCAGACCTGCAGAAGTAGGTCTGATTCATGGCACAGAGGGAAGCTTGGACTTTTCACCGAACCCCAGGGTCTCAATCCTTCAAGAAGAAACACACAGATAACTAACCGGAAGGGTTTCTGCTATGTGAGGCAGGAGCCTCTGGAATGCATCACAGCCAGGGAAAGGCACAGCACGAAGAGCTATCTGTAAGAACAGTTCAGGCCTCAAAAGACTTCAGCAGTGATGAAAGGGCCTGTTCAAGGATCCACTGACCATTTTTGGGTTAAAAACCAAGTAGTACAGTCCTGCCCTCACCTTATGTAGCCTTTCTACCCTTACTGCTGGAGACACGGCAGACAGGACAAGCTCTTGGGTTCCCTGGGACAAGCCTTCCTGCAGCCTCTACCCCTGCTACATGGAGGAAAGGAAAGTGCTGCATTCTTGCGCCTGGCTGCAAAGTGTGGTAATGCACAAAGCAACTTTACCTCCATCCAGCACATTTGTAGGGTTCCAACAACTGAAGCCCAACTATTTTAGTAAGGCTGGCAATGGAAGTGACTTCTATGATGTAAAATGCCACACACTCTTTAATAAAAGTCCAATTACCACAGAACACTAAAATACCTTTCTAAAAATTTAGTCGCATTAAAATTTTCTTTTTCTCCACCAATCCAGCTTTCCTATATCCTGCAGGTTCCTTAGAAAGGAACCTAAATCTGATACCTAGCACCATTATCTCCTCCATATACAACGCAGGCAGAATCCTAAAATAGCAGACCGGATTAGCATGGCTGTGAGGTGTAGGTGCTTAGCTGAATAACATTAGAATTAATGAGGGGCCAGACCCCAAACAGAGCCACCTGGTGGGCATGAAGACCAGGCAGGAACGGAGCTGTCTCCTTCAACCAAGTGCCAGCCCCCCCTTATCTTGGCTTCAACCAGTCCCATATTCGGCACCTCCCCTCGGGTCCGGAGGAAAGAAGCACAATGCCCTCACCTTTCAGCAGGTCCGGGTGCACGTAGCCTAGCACGTCTGAAACGCCCAGCTCCTGGCGGGAACAGGTGCCTCCGTGGATGTGCAGCCAGGCGGGCTCAGCAAGGGCAGTGCACAGCGCCGTGATGGACAGGGCGCCAGGCAGAGCCGAAGCCAGGCTGCGCTCGGGCTGCTTGGGCAGAGCGCTGCCTCCCGGGCTCCTCCGCCGGCGCCCGCCGGGCAGCCCTGCGCCTCCAGGGGCATACATGCCCGGGGCCGCCCGCCGTAGCTCTGCGGTCGCTGCTGGTCGCCGCCGACCTCTGCGCGGCGCACAGAGCCTGCCTGTCCCGGGAAGGAGAGCAACGCACTAGGTGGCCGGCGCGGGGCTGTCAGGGCCCACACTAGAGGATGAGGGTGGGGGTGGGGGGTTGGGACCCAGGGTTGAGCAGAGACCAGAAGACTGCGGGGATTTGGGGGGCGGGGACGGGGGACTCTGGATTAGGGATGCGGGACCAGAACCAGGGAGCGGTGGGGGCTAGCTGGAGTCTAGGCATGAAGGATGGAGGTGACGGAGACACCGGGGATTGGCTACTGGGGGAGGGGAAAACCTGGACCCAGAGTCTTGGCCAGAGGGTGTTCAGGGGCAGAGGACGCGGCTGGGCCGCGGGGATAGGGGACCGGAGATTTAGGACCGGTACTTTGGGTGCAACCTGTGAAAAACAACGACCCTCCCCATTTCGTCCCCCAGATCCTCACCGGTCAGCAGGCTTCAGGGCTGGGATGGCGCCGCTCCACCCTGTCACGGGCTTCTCAGCTGCCCGGGGCCGAGAGATCTCAGGCCCCAATCCCGCAACGCCCAGACCGACCCGGTTCGATGCACTTCCGGCTTCCTCCTCTTCTGCCTCCGCCTTCTCCGGCTCTCCGCCCCATGCCCCGCCCGCGTCAAGGCCTGCGCGCGCCGCCGGCTTTCTGCGCAGGGCCTCACGGGACTGGTAGTTCAAGTGCTCCTGCTATGTTTCCCGTCCCGGGGTGAGCGGAGAGACTACAATTCCAAGAGGGCCGTGCGGCCGTAACAGCGGGCGCTTCAGTTCCCAGGACAACCTGGGCGAGCGGGCGGAAGCGGGAGTCTCCGGTGGCCACGGGACCCTGAAGCAGGGATCACCGCGACGTGCCCTGTGGGGCCTGCGATCGTTGTGCTGACTCTGCGCACTTCCTCTTCCCTCTGCACGGGCCGCCATGAAGGACTCTCTGGTGCTACTGGGCCGCGTCCCGGCGCACGCTGACTCCCGCTGCTGGTTCCTGGCCTGGAACCCGGCGGGGACGCTCCTTGCCTCGTGCGGTGGGGACCGTAGAATCCGTATCTGGGGCGCCGAGGGTAAGGTCTGGCCTAGCTCGCGAACCTGGCGCTGAGGTGTGAGACCCCAGGGAGTGGGACGTTAGCCACTTGGAGAAGGGTTTGTCAGGTAGAGGAGTCGCTCAGTCCTGGAAGTCAGCCGACAGGGTGGCGTTGTTGCGGGAGCTGGGGTAGTTGTTGGGGCAGGAAAATAAGGTGATAGGAAGCAGTCTGCACTGTGTCTTGTGGCATTTGGGGGCCCTTAAAAGTCAGGAGGGTGCCACCTCCCATTTATTTTAGAAGGGTGCCTCTAGAGGGCGTAGTCGGTTACATCGTTCTAAGAGTGTTAAATAGGAAGCCTTATTGAGCTTTGGCCCTCAGCTGGATTCCGATTGTTGCTCCGGTGATTGAATGAATGGCGTTGAGAGTGCTGTGCACAGATCCTGAGCCTGGCCTATCTTTTGCCTGTAGGTGACAACTGGGTCTGCAAATCTGTCCTTTCTGAAGGCCATCAGCGCACTGTTCGTAAAGTGGCCTGGTCTCCTTGTGGGAATTACCTGGCTTCTGCCAGCTTCGATGCAACCACTTGCATTTGGAAGAAGAACCAAGATGATTTTGAAGTAAGCAGGCTGGATGGGACCAGGACTTTTGCCTGTTTCTGCCCTAAGATGGTTTCAGAGCATGAGTCAACCTCGGCCAGTTGAGCTGGACCAGTGAGAAGGCTACAGCCCTTGCTTAAATATTTCACACTAATTGTGATTTTAGGTTTTGACTAATTCCTAGGCGCCTCGATTGACAATAGTCCTCACAACTCCCTTTTCAGTGTGTGACCACCCTTGAGGGCCACGAAAACGAGGTCAAGTCAGTGGCTTGGGCCCCATCTGGCAACCTCTTAGCCACCTGCAGCCGTGATAAGAGTGTGTGGGTCTGGGAAGGTGAGTCCAAGTCCCTCCAGGTGGAGTGGAGCCCACTCACGGGCATTCCTGTCTGTGTCCCTGATCGGCTCAGCTCTTTGGTTCCTTTTCTTCCCTCTCACAGTTGATGAAGAGGATGAGTATGAATGTGTCAGTGTACTCAACTCTCACACACAAGATGTCAAGCATGTGGTCTGGCACCCAAGCCAGGAGGTAAGAGTTAGGCCAGGTCACTGAGGGAAGGAACTCAGGTGTGGAGGCTCCTGGCCAGCCTGCCACCTGCTCCCTAGCCTCAACCTGGCTTTTACATGGATCTTGACCTGTGACCAAAAACCACAGGTCCCTTTGTGAAAACATATACCCGGGTATTGAACCACAGGTCCTTTCTCAGCCATTAGCCAAGTGCCTGGTCTCCTTCTTCTCCAGCTCTTGGCCTCTGCCAGCTATGATGACACAGTGAAGCTCTACCGGGAAGAAGAGGATGACTGGGTATGCTTTGCCACCCTTGAGGGCCATGAATCCACGGTGTGGAGCTTGGCCTTTGACCCCAGTGGCCAGCGTCTGGCATCTTGCAGTGATGACCGGACTGTGCGCATCTGGCGCCAGTATCTACCAGGCAATGAAAAGGGTGAGAGTCTAGTAGTAGAGCTAAAAGACATTTCTCTCTCAGGGGCTTCCTAGTCTAAGACAAACCCATAAACCACTGCAAATTGGAGTACAAAATAACATGGGCCACAAGAGGGCTTCAGTAGGAGTGCTGAAGCGTTGAGGGAGACTTTGTGGGAATGAGCAACTTCATCCAAATTTAAAGAGTATGTGGGGTTTTAACATAAGGGAAAGAATTTAACAGTGAAATCCCGAAGCAGTACCATGGGCATTGGCAGTGGGAATTCCCAGACTTTTGTGAGTGACAGATGGGACAGAGGATAGAAAGGGCTTGAGAGAAGTAAAGTGGGTTGGGTTCATTGGTGAGTAGGCATAAAATGCCAGCTGGCTGGCTAGATATAACCTGCAACAGAGTAGGGAAATTTCCTTCTCGAGATTTTGTGATTTTTTTTTTGTTTGTCTTTGTTTTTTGTTTTCCTTGAAACGAGGGTTCCTTCTATAGTTCAGGCTGGCCCTGAACCCACTATGTAGCTCAGGCTGGGCTTGAACTCACAGCTGTCCTCCTTAGCTTCCTGAGTGCTGGGATTACAGGCATGTGCCACCATGCCAAGTTTATGTGGTGCTGGAGAATCGAACCCATGCTTTAACTGCTCTACTGTTCCTACAGCCCCATGATTCTGCCTTAAAAAGACCAGTCTGAGTCCGGGTCAGTGGCCCAGGCCTGTAATCCCAGCACTCTGAGAGGCTGAGACAGGAAGATCACAAGTGTGAGCCCAACCTAGGGAACTTAGGGAAATCGTCTCCAAACCAAAACTAAAAAATAACTTGGAGATGTAGCTCAGTGCAAAGGCATTGACCTTAGTCTGTAGTACCAAAAGTAAGAAAATAAAAAGACCCATCAGGCCATGTCAGGTAGATAATGATGAGAGGAACCAAGGACTAGAGAAGAGGCCTCTTGCATGACTGAAGGCGAGGGTGGAGGAGGGCAAGTCAGATTCTCCTCGGCAGTGGTGCAGTTGTTCTCCCAAGCTGCCCAGAACACAGGCGTTTCTTGGGCTTAGAGAAGTCTGTCATGCAGGGGTGGCATGCGGCGGCACTGACCCCACCTGGAAATGTATCTGCACTTTGTCGGGCTTCCATTCCAGAACCATCTACGACGTTGCTTGGTAAGACCTCCATGCACTTTCTGCCCCATTGTAGGGAATTTTGAGATGTCACTCTCGTTTCTTAATATTAGGCTGTCTGGTGTGCTGGCTTCAGAGCTGGCTGGCCTGGGCTCACAGGAGCAGGAGCAGACTCAGATCCCGGCCAGCTTCTGGGTTAAGATCCATGGTGAAGGGCTGGAGGAATGGCTCAGCGGTTAAAGCGCTTGCTTAGCAAGTACGGTGTTAAGCGCTAAGTACCCAAGTTCAACTCCCCAGCACCACATAAGCCATGCATGGTGGCATACACCTGTATGCCTGGGGAGGCTGAGGCAGGAGGATTGCCCTGAGTCCAAGGCCAGTCTGGGCTCTATAGTGAGTTCAGGACCAGCCTGGGCTATAGAGCAAGACCCTGTCTCAAAAAAAAAAAAAAAAAAAAATCCTACGGTGTGAGGGCAGCACCAGTGCTTGGTGTTCAGTTGGCATAGTTAACATTCTGAAATTATTATTAACTATGGACTTGTGACTAGAGACTTTAAAAGTTAATTAATGAGTTAGGTTTGCTTATTTATTTATTGTGGTGGTAGGTATTAAACTCAAGGCCTTGTACATGCTAGAAGAGTGCTCTACCACTAGCTACATCCCAGCCTTGTAACTGGCGTTTTAAGGTTTGGAAAAAATGACTGTTAGGCTTAAGGAGAATAAAAAACTATACCATTTATACAGGAGAAACCAGATAGCAATTCTGGCCCTGTGAATTGGATCTAGGAAATAATCCTAAACCATGAAAGAAGCTGATGTGCACCCAGGCTTTTATTATATTGGCAAACATTTGGTAGTCACCTTGTAGTCAACAAGGATAGATTAAGGAAATTATGTAAAAATTCAATAGCCTTATCTCCGTGTTGTATGAAAGTGATTATTTCATGAGCTAGGATGCAGCTCAGTAGTAGAGCACTTGGCTAGCATGCATGACATGTCTGGGTGTGGCACTTAATACTGCCAAAGAAAAAGAGAAAGAGGGGCTGGAGGGATGGTGTGGTGGTTAAAGCACTTGCCTTGCAAGCTCAAGGGCCTGAGTTCAATTCCCCAGCACCACATAAAGCTGGGTGTGTTGGCACATTCCTGTAATCCCAGCACTTGAGAGGCTGAGGCAGGAGGATTGCTGAGAGTCCAAGGCCAGCCTGGACTACAAAGTAAGACCCTGCCTCAAAAAAAGAAAGCAAGCTTTGTGACATGGGCCACTGCTTATGCTACCTAAGAAAAGTACAGTCAGAATTATATAAAGGTTAATTATATATTTCAGAGTAATTTTATGGGAAAACTGAGTGGGAGTACTGAAAACTTAGGAGGTGATGCTTGTGGCCCTGTCACAGTCAGGCAGGCTCTACCATAAGAGACTAGTAGCTGAGGCAGAAGTTTAGGAATCCTAGAGAGCAGGCCAGGGATGTGAGGCCGATCTCCCCACCTTATTTGCCAGCCGGCCAGGTAGCCACTGCATACCTGTTGATTTCACTGTTCCTCCCAGGTGTCAGCTGACAGGGGCCCTGGCTACAGCCTGTGGGGATGATGCCATCCGAGTGTTTGAGGAAGACCCTAGCTCAGATCCCCATCAGCCCACCTTCTCCCTGACTGCCCACTTGCGTCAGGCCCATTCCCAGGATGTCAACTGTGTGACCTGGAACCCCAAGGAGCCAGGGCTCTTGGCCTCCTGCAGTGATGATGGGGAGGTGGCCTTCTGGAAGTACCAGCGGCCTGAAAGCATGTGAACAACTGACAGGAGAGTCGTGGCTCCCAGGAAATGTCCCAGCCCCTGAGACCTGAAGAAGCATCCTTGACCATCACTGCGCTTGGCTTGCCTCTGTCACACGTGAGAAGTGTGGAGCCACAGGACACATATTCTTTTCCCTCTGACACGAGGGCCTCAGTAGAGCCACAGAACTTCAGTACATTGGTGTTGTGCTGGAGATACTGCCTCATTTAGGACACAGTGTTGTATTTATAATTTCTGTATATGTATGTAGGAGGGTGTGTGCTCAGACCTTTCTAAAATTGTAAGCTTTATACAATAATCCATGTGAATCCAAAGTCCTGTTTCGTAAAGACACTCAGTTTTTTAGAATTCTGTCATAAATTGTTTGAAATAGGTCTTGTCTTCCCAGTTTCTAGATAAATCCTTGCATTTACTGTTTAATAGTCTGAGACAGGCTCTTGCTCTGTAGTCCAGGCTGGCCTCAAACATGTGGCAGTTCTCCTGCCTTAGCCTCCCAAGTGCTGGTATTATAGGCATATGTCACCATACCCAGCTTATGTGGTGCTGGGTAATTGAACCCAGGGCTTTGCACTTGCTAGGTAAGTGCTCTGACAACTGAGCAAGACCCCAGCCCCAAGATACTCAATATTGAAGGAACTTTTCTTAGGGTAGGTTTGTCGAGAGTAGGACACCCCTACTTTCCCTTAGAACTGACCCCAACACCGCCTATACCATTATGTTATGATGGCAACTGGGGTAAGGAAAATGGAGAATGACAAGAGCCCCAAGTGGGAGATTACTGGCTACAGGCCATACTCTCTTAGCAAGGTGCACATCGGTTCTTCAGTGGGTGGGCAAAACCATCTTGAGAGAACTTACTGCCCTGCAGGAACATACACTAGGTACTTGTGGATATTACATTTTCCAGGTGGGGAGTGGGTAGGAAAAAGATGCCTAGTAAGGCTCCAGGGGTGGTGAGACTGTGAACAAGTTGAAACACTGC
>PVKB01003565.1:0-113183 GCA_004027205.1 Ctenodactylus gundi | reverse complement strand
TTTTGGGAGCAGTAATGGTGATTAATTGTATTAAACATTCTGACCCTTGAGATTGTGACATACTACACTTCTAATACGTGAGAAAATGAAAAAGTTGTGTATAAAGCACATACACACACTGATGTATGGGTGTCTTGAAAAGTAATTACAGAAGTGCAAGCTGAGTTAGCAGTGTTCCTCATAGCATGCCCTTTTTACTAGAAAGAACTAACGAATCATGGTATTTCGACTGGCTGTTTGGCTGACATTTCTGAAAAATGAACAGAATGAACTTTTTACTGACAGCATTCACTGCCAACGCTAAAATGAAAGCTTAAAAACCAAAATTAGAATTTCTGAAAAGCTACATTGCTACCATACGCTTTGCTGATAATGATATTAACAAATGTGATTCATATAATGAAATGCATTGACATTTGGAATATCTATTTAATTCAATGAATCAACACTTTCCAAATGATCTGGGTAATGATATAGCAGAATCATTTCCAAGCATGAGTCAAAGTCAAGGTCAAGGGTTTAATGTAACAGCAGAGGATGCATGGATAGTCTCAAATCCTCCATCACCTTTAAGAAAGTACTTGTGTAGTCTTGATGTATTATAAACAGCCACAATTACCTGAAAAGGCTATTTTAAAACTTACCTTTTCAACTCAGTGAAGTCAACTCCAACTCACACCACACAGAACAGATTGAATGTTTTGAGAATCTCGACTGGCTTCTATGTTCAGCCAGGCCTTAAAAAGTGATTGTGAAACTGTAACATACTACTTTTCTCCCTAGACTTTGTCTAGAAATTATTTTTCATACGTTAACATAATGAAGTTATTTTTCCCCATTTTATTGATATATATGCGTGCAAAATTTAAGGTTTACAATGAAGTTGAGCATTTTGTGCACATATGCATCCTGCCAAGGACACAAGGTCTTTCCCACTCTCTGTCCCTCCCCCCACCTTTCCCTCCCTCCCTTCTCCTCCACCCTACTCCCCTATTTCACTGTTTTTTGCTTTAAGTTCCATAATAGTTGTGATTCTGGGACTCTCATATCAGAGAGACCATTCGATGTTTCACCTTCTGCTTCTGACTTAACTTCACTAAGCATGATGTTCTCAAGCTTCTTCCATTTGCCCGCAAAAGCCTCCACGCTGTTGTACTTTATTGATGCATAGTATTCCATTGTGTATAAATACCAGTTTGTGTATCCACTGGTCTGTTGATGGGTATTTTGGTTACTCCCACATTTTAGCTATTGTGCTGCTATGAACATGGGTATACATATATCTCTGCTGTGTGTTATTTTGGCCTCCTTTGGATATATTTCCAGGAGGGGTGTTGCCGGATCACAGGGGATATTTATTTCCAGTCTTTTGAGAGCTCTCCATACTGCTTTCCAGAGTGGTTGTACGCGTTTACATTCCCACCAGCAGTGCAGGAGGGTTCCTTTTTCCCCACATCCTCGCCAGCACTGATTGCTATTTGACTTGTTGATACAGGCCAGTCTCTCTGAAGTGAGATGGTATCTGAGCGTTGTTTTGATTTGCATCTCTTTTGAGGCTAGAGATGTTGAACATCTTTTCATGTATCTATTGGCCTTTTGTACTTCTTCGTGTGTGAACTGCCTCTTCATTTCATTTGCCCACTTTTCAATAGGATCCTTTATTTTGGTCGGCTTACTTTTCTTCAGCTCCCTGTATATTCTAGATCTGAACTTCTTATCCGAGTTGTTGATGGTGAATATTTTTTCTCAGTCTGTTGGTTCTCTTTTTACAATGTTTATAGTTTCTTTTGCTGTGCAGATGCTTTTTAATTTGACAAGGCCCCATTTGTTAATAATGGGGATAATTTCTTTTGCTTTTGGTGTCAAGATTAAGTCTTTGCCTACGCCTGTCTTTTAGAAATTTGCCTAATTTGTCTTCTAGGTTTAGTGTTTCATTTTTAATGTTTAAATCTTTGATCCATTTTGATTTGATTTTGGTGCATGGTGACAGGTGTGTGGCTAGATTCATTCTTCTGCATGTGGATGTCTAGTTTTCCCAGCACCATTTGTTGAACATGCTGTCTTTTTCCCATTGTATGCCTTTGGCCCCTTTGTCGAAGATTAAGTAATTGAGGGTGTTTGGGTGTGTCTCTGCGTCTTCAGTTCTGTTCCACTGCTCTATTTTTATGCCAGTACCAAATTGTTTTTACAACTATGGCTTTATAGTATAGCCTGATGTCTGAACTGTTAATGCCTCCTGCTTTGGTCTTGTTGCTCAGGATTGCTTTGGCTATTCTTGGTCTCTTTTGGTTCCATATGAATTTAGGGATTGTTGTTTCAAGTTCTTTGAAGAAATTTGTAGGTAATCTGATAGGGACTGCATTAAATCTATATATCAGTTTCGGTAGTATAGCCATTTTGACTATATTTATTTAGCCTATCCAAGAGCAGGGGATGCTTTTCCATTTTCTAGTGTCTTCTAAAACTTCTCTCTTCAATGTAATGCAGTTTTCTTTATATAGGTCCTTCACATCTTTGGTTAGGTATACTCCTAGGTATTTAATTTTTTGCTGAGATAATGAAGTTATTTTAAAATGAAGTGTTTTACTTTTTGACACAGTAAACATCATTGATGATAACCCAGATAATGAAAGCTTTTTGGAGTCTTTTTTTTGAGACAGGGTTCTAAGGCCAGGCTGGTCTTGAAGTCACTATGGGTCCCAGATTAGTCTTGGCCTCAAAGCAGTCCTCCTAGCTCAGCCTCCCGAGTGCTGGAAAATCGAACTCAGCTACTTGACGCTTACCTAAGCACTTTCTAGGCAAGCACTTTAACCACTGAGCCATTCCTCCAGCCCCAGCTTTTTGGAGTCTTAATTTTTTGTAGTGTAGAAGTCCTGAAACCAAATCATTTCAAAACTGCCATTCTGAGTGAATTACTCTTCAGAACCACATTTCCATTTTGTACATTTTTATTCCTTAAAGAGCAGAAGGTGACAAACTGGAGCAAATCTGGAAACTGGGATTACAAAATTAGTATACCAAGACTGAGTCAGGTCCAGCTGATACGTTACAATCTCCCTTTTGGTGCTGCCACCTGTAAAGGGCTGCTGAGAACCTCTGGATACAGACCTCAAGGATCTTTCACCTGTGGTCCACCAGTAAGGTGGAGGTGGAGCTAGCCCCTGAAGCAGTGCTGCATGGGAACACTGAGGAAAGGACAAGGTAGTAAAGAGAAGGTGCCTGCTAATACTCCCTCCCCAAGACAAACCCAACTAAAGGGCAGATCTGTCCCCAAGTACTCAGTCAGCAAGATCAGTGGCTACACAAATTCTTTTGGCCAAAGCCTTAGGCTAGAGAAAGAAACTTCTTAATTTGGACTCACTGCAAGTACAACTGGTGACTCCAAAGTTGTCATGAGGATGTCTGACTAAAGGAACTAGGAAGAGCATGCCTAGAAATGCTATACAAGGTTTATGCTTGCCATGACATCTGCAGACACTTGACCCCGAGTTTGCACTACAAGGTGGAGAGCAGAGAAGTTAATGGTGGTAGGCAGAGACAGCGTCAGCCCTGACTGGCCAGGCCTTTGGTCTTTATAACACCTCTACTGCACATGGTCCAGACTGATGTCAGCTCTCTCTGTATCAGGCCAAAAGACATGGACTCTGGCCAATATCCCTCAACTACATATCATCCATATTCGGGATCAACTTTCTTGCAGCCAAAAGTAAATGCCTCAGGACTCAATCTGAGTCACTGTCTGTCTCAGCTTCTTTCACATCCACACTGAATTTGTATTCCTGGTCACATCCCATGTAAGCATCACTCATGAAGTACAAAGTGTAGTTGTGGGCGCCAGTGGCTGGTGCCACAAAATCCAGCTTCACCTAAAGAGAAGAGGCAGAAATCAGGACAGTACAGACCCGGGGGACACAGTTTTACCCTTTCTCCCATCAAAAAAGAGGTGGGGTCAGGAGACATACTTACCTTGGCCTTCTGCTGTAGGGTCAAGCGCTTGATGGAGATGAGGCTGTTGGACTTGGCATCTCCAATCACCACCCACCAGCCCTCTTCGCGTTTCTGCAGTAACCAAAAACCAACAATTACAGCATATAAAACCTGCTGTCCACAGGCTGCTGTGATAATGGTTACTAAAGTAGGATAACGAAAATCGGAAAATTTTCTAGAGTTCTTTCATGAAACATGACTTCATATAATTAAGATTTTGAAGTTATCAAAAGATGTCTCAGGCTGGGGGCCTAACTCACTGGTTAAAGCACTTGCCTAGCCTGTGCAAAGGCCCTGAGTTCTATTCCTCAGCACCACATAAAAATTAGCTTGGTGGGCTGGGCTCAGCGGTTAAAGTGCTTGTCTAGCAAGCACTTCGCAAGTATTAAGTACCCAAGTTAATTATTCTCCAGCAACATATAAGCTAGGCGTGGTGGTACATGCCTATAATCTCAGCACTCAGGAGGCTGAGGCAGGTGGAGGCTGAGTCCAAGGCCAACCCAGGCTACCTAGTGAGTTCAAAACTAGCCTGGACTACAGAGTGAGACACTGTCTCAAAAACAAACAAAAAAAATTGCTTGGCATGTGGGTGCACATCTGTGATCCCAGCACTCAAGAGGCTGAAGCAAAACTGCTGTGAATTCAGTGCCAGCCTGGGCTACATAGTGAGTTCAGAGCCAGACTGGACTATAGAGTGAAACCTTGTCTCAAAAAAAAAAAAAATTATGAAATTTAGTTTCTACTACCAGTCTTCGATGACTACCATGTAAAGTGAATCAGGTTTTATTTCTGGTGGTAAAGAAGTAACTAGAAGCAGAGTTAAGTGCAACTGAGAAAGGACAGAAAAGAAATGACAACTAGAAAAGCCTAGGTAGGGTTTGGGGACATTAAATCAGCAGTTAGAGCATTTGCCTAGCAAGCCTAAGGGCCTGGGTTTGGATTCTCCAGCACCACATAAAGTGTGGTGACGCATACCTATAATCCCAACATTCGGGAGGCTGAGACAGGAGGATGCTGTGAGTTTTGAGGCCAGCCTGGGCTACCTAGTGAGTTCTAGACCTGGCTCCAGCATGGACTATAGAGCAACACATCTGCCTCAAAAGAAGAAGAAAGGGGCTAAGGATGTAGCTCAATGGTAAAGCACTTGTCTGGCATGCTCAAGGCCCTGTATTCAATCCCTGGTACCAAAACACAAGAAAAAAAGCAAAGTCCATGCATCCTATAATCATTTAAAACTACAAGCATGGTGACAGCTGTAGAGACTGGCGACACAGCCTAATAAATGATTTTAACAATGACCAGTAGTCTAAACTGTAAAAGCAAGCAGAAAAAGCTCCCCACAGAGCTGTAATTAATTCTCAGCCTTATGAATTCACTATCACTCTACCATCCCCAACCGCCACGATGGGAAATGTACCCAGTGGATAGACCTCAGGTCAACACCTGGTAAGGCTAGCAGGACATACCTGTGGGAAGAGAGGTGCAATTACAGGGCCTGTGACTTCCTCTTCTCGTTCCAGCTGCACCAGTACCACAACTGGCCCACCACTGTGGGGAATGCAGGGCAGCACATGAGTGACAGGGCAAGTGCTCTCAGGGCAGCATCAGTGTGCCAGGCAGGGACCCTAGGGAGGGCACTTGGCCCACAGTGCCTCACCTGCGGATGCTGTCTTTATCCACCACTTCATAAGACAGTTCAATATTAGGGTAGCGGTTACAGAAGCGTGCTACATCTGCAATCTGGCTGTCAGTCAGCTGAAGCAGTGCGTTTCGTTCCTCATCCTCCATCTCCATGATGTCAAAAACACTCTCTACTCCCTGCAGCAGATGTAGAGCTCAGGAGAGAACACGAGCCACAAGCAAATGGCATAGCTCCAAGAGCTGCTCATCTCACTTCCCCCGCTGTCAGAACATCTACAGAGACAGCTCCAAAGTACACAGCCCACAACCCGCAGCATCTCAGCATCTCAATGACACCCTCCAGGGGAACCAGAACTGGAAGTTTCCCCTACCAAGGAGCACCCCACAATCCCCATCCTTAGGACAATCAGCTCTGAAGTGCCCCTACCCAGCTCACCTTATCTGTGCAACGTTTAATATGCTCTGAGGTGAAATGTGGCAGCTGCTTCAGGTATGAGTCCTTGGACCACATGGCTTGGGTGACCATCTGGGCCAGCTCCATGGCTGCCAGAGCAGGGCTAAGCCACCCATTACTGGAGAGCACATCCACACAGGCCTGAATGAGCCGGATTGCCTGGATGGAGATGGAACAGGAGAGAGGTAGGGTTGGACCTGAGCCTTCCTGGGCTGCCAGTGACCCATTGCCCTGCACCTGCTTCCTACCTTACTGAGAATCTCCTCCGTGTCAGACTGCAGCTCAGCACTCAGCTGCATGCGAGACAGGTGAGCCTGTAGAAGCAGGTTGGTCTTCACATGGGGATCATTGAACTTCGGGTTATTCAGCTTGTGGGGAACCTTCTGGGCCAACTGGAACATGGAAGAGAAAGGTGATGAAGAGGTAGACCCTGCACGACAGCACCTCAGGCCAAAGACACCACATGCCCCCAGCTAGGGGAGGGACAAGGATGTATGGGGAGGTGTGGAGCCATGGCAGTGGGTTCTCCCACAGCTGACACTCTTACCTGCCGCAGGAGGTTGTCCTCGTGGTGCCGGATAGGAATGTTCTCATACTCTGCCGCATTGGAGATGATCTCAATGAGACCTCGTACCTTGGTCTTGGCATTCAGGGACATGCTGAAGAGCTCTGGTGGAAAAAAAGGGAACCAAGAAGAATGAGTGAGACTTAAGTGCCTGGGCAAATACTGGGCACCAGCAATCTGGTCACTGCCCATCCCAGTGGACTCAAGACCCCTACACAAGAAGGCTCCTCAGACAGAAAGACAGTCAGCCAGCACGGTGCTCACCAATGGTGGTGTAGTTGATGTAGTAGTAGGCAGCGATCATGCCCAGGTTTAGGGGTGCCACATCCATCTCGTCCTCGATGCTGATGCACTTGGACTGCTCCAGGTCACTCAGGGTCTGTTCCACCAGCTCTGACAAGTGGTCAGACAAGTGACGATGAGAGATGCCTATGGAGATGAGGCAAGGGATGAGTCTCAGGGAAATGCCCAACAATGGCTGTGAGAAACAGCACAGATCTAGCACTCTCGAGCCCACTGACCCTGCAGGTTGTAGTAATTGGGGTTCTGTGTCATCCGGCGGTACAGAAAGGTCCAGGTGAGATAGTCCACAGCATCCTGCTTGTTCTCAATGGTCTTGGTGACAATCTCAGCATTGAAGTGATCATGCATACAGTGGTCCAGGTGAGACTCTACTGGCAGGGGCTCATATAGAAACTTTTTAAAGAAGTCCTGTGGCGTAGGGGAGGGGAAACAGAAACCATTAAAGACAACATGGCTGCAAATAAAGGTCAAAGGCAAATCAGCAGTGAGTAGCCCTGTGTAAGGGACATAACCAATAGCAAGATGGAAGAAACCACATTTAGAAGGGGACACCACCAGGGACAGGGATATACCGAGTCACAGAGCAGCAAGCAACATATGAGGAAAATGGAGCTAACTACAGCAGGAAGACTCACAGCAGCAGCGGCACAAACAAGGCAGGCAAATTCTGCATGGCTAAGGCTTGTTACGAAAGCAAAGGGAAGAAACTACTTGGCAGTGATAAAGACTAAAGGATTTACTACAGCCATCTACCAAGACAAAGAATGAAGACTTTGTTCTGAGGCTCAGGATCTGCCAAGTGTCACATGTGCCCCAGACTGACCTTCTTGGAGCCCTGACACATGATCACACAGCGCCCCTCGTCGTCCTGCAAAGGGCGGTTGGCGTGACCCACCATCTGAAGCACGTCATAGATGGGGTAGTCAACATAACTGGAAGCAGAAGAGGGGAAGGAGGAAACGGAATCAACAGGGAGGCCATACTCAGGCAGCAGAACTGCATGCATGTCAGAGACAGCGATGCAAAGATGGGGAAGACAAGGTCAAATTACACCAACGTTCTGTGTTTATGTTCTTGCACCCTCAGCAATGCATTTCACTTGCTTACCTAGACACTCTGTCAGTTTGCACAACTAAGAGAGTCATAAATTTGTTGTTCAACGTCCTTGAACCAAAGCTACAAACCAACATAAGGCCAACGTGAAACAACTTCCCGTTAAAGGAACAATGTGCAAGCCAAGCTTTCCAAATGTAAGAGTGGTACTTCCCAAGATGTCAGGTCATCTAACTGAAACCCAAACCAAGAATCAAGTTCAAACATTAAAAAAAAAGAACCCACAAAATAAAATTCATCCCTATATAACATGCATTTTGGAAAAAACTAGGAGTTAAATTATTCACACTTTTTCTGAGAAAGACTGAACCTTCGACTTGTCACCAGATAGGTGTGTGGCCTTGACCAATTCACTTTTCTTAATCTGTGAAACAAATAGGTTAGTGACTTAACCTCCCACACTCCTATCTCTAAGCTCCTTTTCCTCCAGTCTGCTGAAACACGAAGGAATAATGACTATGAAATAAAGTGTAGGTCCTCACACTAAAGTCTCTCCAACATCTAGCTATGGTGGAACCTTGTCTGTATGTTCACTTCCCCACTTCTGCATATGCAGACTTAGTTTTGTTTTTGCGGGGGAGGGGGGGAGTCACATTAACACCAAGACCTAATTATACTCACGCATGGATTTTGCCATTGTAGTACTGGGTGTCCATGATGATCACCAGGTGGGCGGCCACATTCATGCCCCAGCAAAGACTCCGAGAAGCCACCACCACCTGGATTGCCCCTGAGCGGCAGAGGAAGAGAAAGAGTGAGGGCAAGGGCCCCAAGGTGGGGCAGGTGTACTGCCTCATGTGCAGGCAGCAGCTAACCTTGTACTATTTCAAAGTGCAGAGCGAGGCTGGTGGGGAACCAGGTCTGACATAACTACAGGCGCCAGAACAGCCTCAGGAGGGGCAGCCCCATGCTATGGGTGCTTTCCTCTGAGACTGGCTATGAGAACTGAGGCAACCTGCAGGAGACCCCGAAAATCCACAGAAAGCAAGGCTTGCTCTACAGGTGGCCTTCTGGCCTGTCTTCTGACAGAAAGGGCTAACAACAATGCACATACTGCCATTATTAGAGCAAAACCAAGCTCACCGAGCATATCCCAAACCAGGTGGTTTTAAAGACCAAAGTCAGAGGAGCTGAGCTTGGTGATGCAGGCTTATAAACCCAGTACCCTGGGAAGCTGTGGTAGGAGGATGGCAAGTTTGAGCTTTATCTGGGCAACTCAGAAACTCTGCAAGACCCTGTCTCAAAATCAAAATTAAAAATGAATCTTCATACAGCTATATCCTCAACCCACTCTTTTTCTTTTACTTCTTTATTTCCTTCCTTCCTTTCTTATTGCGGTACTGAAGATCAAACCCACTGCCTTCACACTGAGCTGACTTCCCCAGCACATTCTAATTTGGATTGTGAAACAAGGTCTCACAGTTACTCAACCGCCCAGGCTAGATCTAACGCAGTGTGAAGGCCCTGAGCTGAATCCCTAGTACCACAAATTAAAAACAAAGCGTGTCAGAGGAGGTGGTTCTGGAAGGAGCAGCTCCCTGAGCCTCCACCCAGCAGTGTCTAATGATTAGCACTCTGCTTGACATGCCGCAAATAACCAATGGCCAGTAGGTGGCAGGAGACTACCCAACAGGGACTCTGAGCTCTTATGTCAAGTGCATACCTATAATCTAACCATGCCAGAGGGGCTGCTACTTATTTTACAGTAATTTTACTGTAGTAACAAAAAAAAATCACATGACATAAAATTTAACTTTTTTTGGGTAAATACATGAGGGGTCTGGTATTTACATAAAACCAGGATCAAGTCTAGTGAGTAGGCCAACAATCCTGCTCTTTAGAAACATCAGGCTCTGAAGCAGCACAGCCTGTGTGCCTGCCTGTTTTCTCATCACTAGATAGGATATCATCTGTCCCTCTTACATCACTAGGGCCTCAGGAATCAAATGAGTTAATAGCTAACAGAACTGTGAAGTTGACTAGGATCACTCCCCTCCTAAAGCTTATCACACAATCCTTGGTGATGGCCGTGGACACTCTCTCGGAGCCCTTAGGTTTTCTTACCTGAGCTGAAGAGCTGCTCCACCAGGCGCCGCTCCATAGGGCTGAGCCCCTCATGTAGGTAGCCCACCCCATTTAAGAGTGTCTCCTTGAGTGTGCCGTCACTCAACTTCTCCAAGTAGGGGATCAAATCCTTCTCAGTGCAGTGCAGGAACCTGGCAGCATAAGCCTGGCTCAACTCAGAGGGTTCTGATCCCATTAGGCACCCTCCCAACCACAGGCCCCGGCCCCCAGCCTGATGGGGCTGATCAGGCCTCATCAAGCAGCACCTTTCAAGCGGGCCAACCTCATTAACCAAACCCTCTGCCCCATCCCACCTCTGCCGCTGGATGTCCGCAGCACAGGTGGTGAGGATGTCGATGGCAGTGAGTCGGGTCTGCTTGCGGGATGGGACAAAAACAATGACAGGCTTCTTGGGTGAGTGCTTGGTGATGGCGTGGTACACAGGCTTGGCCATGGACAGCAGGCGAGTCTGTGTATGGCTAATGTTGAAGCCCTAGAGACGAAGGAAAAAAAGGACACACAGAGCTTACCAGACCTGGTTAACTTGGAATCTTGGGCCATGAAGGGATGGGGAGAGTGGGTCCTACCTGGATGTGCAGCTCCAAGGGCACCGGGCGCACATTAGGGTGGAAATTGAAGGTGGAGGTGGCACTGCAACCCAGCCAGTGGGCCACGTCCTTAGCATTGGAGAGTGAGGAGCTGAGGGCCACAATGCGAATGGGTCGCTCAATTTGGGAGGAGATGTAGCGCATCCGGGAGCAGATCACTTCTAAGACAGGCTGGGGAAGGCAAAGGAGTCACATCCAGCCCAGGCTCCCGTGCTCGGCCTGAGTGTCCCTTCCTGAACTGCCCAGCAACCTTCGGGGCTCTCCTGTCCTTGGTTACCTGCCTCCTAACAGCCAACTTCCCCTAAGCAAGACTATTTTCCAGGCATTGTACAGAAAAATCTCCCATCACCCCTTGGGACAGAAAATAGAATCCTTAGCAGAGAGGCCTCTAGTCTCCAGCTCAGGCCTAAACTCAAGGTCCAAAATCATAGTCACTCACTGAGCCCCAGCCCATCCATGGTGTGCAAGCCAAGCCATACATACCCCGTTCTCGCCACCAATGAGGTGGACCTCATCCACCACGAAGAGGTTGATGTTTTGGACATTCTTGCGCTGCTTCCAGCGCCGGGACAGAATGTCCCACTTCTCGGGAGTGCTGATGATGATGTTTCCCTTGCCCAGGAGCTTCAGGTCCGTGCTTGTCTCACCTGTCAGCAGCACCACCTTTTTGTTGAGCCTGTCCTGGAACTTCTCATACCAGTCCATGTACACCTGGCAGGCGGGGTAGGGGACATAAGATAAAATAAGACCACCCTGGGTATCTTTCACTTGCTGTGAGGAAAACTGAGGAGTCAAAGAAAGACTCACTGCTCTGCAAATCTCTCACTGTTTTCTTTCCTCCCCCGCCCCCCCCCCCTTTTTTTTGAAACATGGTCTTGATGTTACCCAGTCTGGCTTTAAACTCTCAGGCCCAACCAATCCTCCTGCCTCAGCTTACCATGGAGCTAAGATTACAGGCACTTCCTGAACTACCCAGTAACCCACCCAACTCACCATGCCCACTCACATTACCTTCTAATTCCACACCAGCCTTTAAAGTGGTAAGGAGCTTTGCTTTAGGAAATAACCTAGCAGCAAGTGTCAGGATTTAGAAAACCCTGATCTACAATTACAGACAGAATGGGTTCTGGGGAGATCCGTGGACCACATCACAGACCTGCTCTGCCAGGGCCTCCATAGGGGTAATGTAGACACAGCGCCCCTCCGAGTTCTGCAGCAGCATCCGCAAGATGGCAAACTCCGCACAGATGGTCTTCCCGCTGCCCGTGGGGGCCCCCACAAACACATTGTCATCACTGTTGTACACAGTATTAAACACTGGAAGGCAAGAGGAGTGGCGTGAGCTTTGGGAGTGAGGAGACAGAAGCCAGAACACCACACAACACAAGGCGAGTCAGCTATGCAGTGCAAACAGTGGGGCAGCATCCCAGTAGACTGGGATGCTGGCCTGGCCTGGCCTAGCCTGCCTGCCCACCATGTTCCTCACCATGCTGTCTCCTCTTACCAAACAGATCAGAGGGGAGAAACCAAGATCAAATTTAGGCTCCCTGGAGATTTGTAGAGGAAAACCTCAAGCAAAAGAGCAGAGTATCCTTCTTATTGTAGGGACCAGAACTCAGATAAAAAGGCAACAGGACCCATCTTCTCTATCCATTTAGCACTCTGCTACATTTTCTGGAACTAGTCTAATAGAGACAGGACTGGGTTACAATCCAAGTTCTGCTACCTGCGAGCTGGTGCAATGGTAACACCTCCCCTTGCCTAAGTTTTCTCAAGAATACAATGAGAGGGTCGGAGGAATGGCTCAGCAGTTAAAGCACTTGCCTAGCAAGCGCTAAGTACCCTAGGTTGATTCCCCAGCACCACATAAGTTGGGTGTGGTGGCGCACACCTATAATCCCAGCACTTGGGAGGCTGAGACAGGAGGATCGCCGTGAGTCCAAGGCCAGCCTGGGCGCCAGAGTGAGTTCAGGACCAGCCTGGACCACAGAGTGAGACCCTGTCTCAAAAAAAAAAAAAAAAAAAAAAAAAAAAATAAAATGAGAGCTGGGCCTAGTGATACAGGCCTTGGAATTGCAGCACTAGACAGGCAGAGGCATGAGAATCACAAGGTCGAGCCCAGCCTGGGCAACTTAGTAACGTAGTGAGACCTTATTGCACATAAACAATAAAATGGAGCTAAGGATATAGCTCAGAGCAAAGGCCCTATATCCAGTCTTCATTACCACAAAAATTAAAATATAAAAAGAATAAAGTGGGACACTAACTACTATCTCAACAGTAATCCCCACAAAGGACTGGTAGGAGGACTGAGGAAAAACCGTGGCACCGTAGCTGAGCATGCAGAGCCCAGCTCCTCAGAGTACTGTAAACATGATCACTGCTGTAATAGTAAAAGGGAGACCTTCACCGATAACACACACTTCAGTGCAATCCTGCAGTAGCAGGAACAAGTGTCACACCAACCACGCACATAAGAAGGCCTCACTCTCTCAACGCTACTCAGGGAACTAAGCAAACCTATCAGTAAGCCTGGACTTCTGAGGGAGGCAAACGTCCTGGTATCCACAACAGCCATGCAGACGAACACCAGCCTCCCAGCACAGGGGAGCCCCCTTCCCTCCCTGGCCACCACATAACATGGCCACCTTAAGGTAAGCTGAAAAGGCCGTTGAGGGAGCCAAGCACCCACCTTGAGTCTGGATGGGATTGAAGAAAGGGAATTTATCCTGATAAAGGCTCTCAAAGGCACTGTTCCTCAGGGCAGACACAGGCAAGGGCTGAAGGTCCAGCAGCTCAGTTGGTGGAGGATACTTCTCAGGAAGGATCAGGTGCCGGAAGGAGACAGGCAGCTGTGTCTCACAAGCTGCCAGGAAAGAACAAGCAGGGTGGGACATGACCCTCTAATAACACCCAGGGATTCGGACAAGGAGCAAGAAATCCTGCCCTGGGAAGGCCAGTTCCTAAAGGACCCGGAGAGGAGACACTCACAAAGCCAGCGGTCAGACACCACGCGGATGAAGTACTGAGGCGGAAGTGGTTCAAACACAGGCACAAAGAACGTAATGAGGTGCTCATCCTGGGCGTATTTGGCCTTGAGTAGAAAATACTCATGGTGCAAAATCACCTCACTGTCCACATCCTCCACCAGGATCCAGAATGCCTCCGATGAACCATGGACCTGCAGATGCAAACACAGGTGAGAGGACCGTGAGCCGGGTGGGGATGGAGCACCTCCAACGCAGCTCCTCTGCCTGGCACAGGCTGACCTTCTCATCCCACTGGAAATCCGGAGTGATGGTCAGCTCCACTTTCAGGGTGGAGCGTGTGATGGGCTGCAGGTGCACGGACAGCTCCAGCTTGGGGAACAGATGGACGTACTTGTGGATGGTCTTCCCCATCTTTGGCATGCGGATAAGCTCCCCTGGGAGGACACAAGGGGATTTGTGGGCCGTCACCCAGAAGCCTGGCTCAGTGGCAAACAGGGACCAACAGCCACTATGACAAAGGGGGCAGGCTCTTGCTTTTTGTCTCAGTGGAGCCCAGAGGTGTCAAGCCCCAATATCAAGTGTGACACTATACCTCTATGGGAGGAGGGACACAGGCCATTAACATGTAAGAACTAGAAGCTGGGGATTCTGGAGGCTGAGAAAGATGCCTAGGGTACAAGACAAGAGGGAAGACGCTGGGCCCAATGATATAGGCCCATAGTCTCAGCACCCTGGGAGGTTGAGGCAGGAGGATCACAAGTTCAAACCCAAGATGGGCAACTTAATGAGACCCTGCCTCAAAACCAAAAATAAAAATGGGCTAGGGCCATAGCTCAGCAGTTAAAGCACTTGACTAGCAGGTACAAGGCCCTGGGTTCAATTTCCTAGCATCACATAAGCCGCAGTGGGACATGCCCATAATCCCAGCATATAGGAGGTGGAGGCAGGAGGACTGCCTTGAATAGAAGGCCAGCCTGGCTGGGCTACATAGTGAGTACAGGACCAACCTGACTACAAAGTGAGACCCTGTCTCAAAAAAACAAAAACAAACAAACAAACAAACAAAACGGCTGGGGATACAGCCCAGTGAAGGCCTTGGGCTTAATGCTCTGAACCCCAAAAGAAACAAAGAGACGAGAGCTTTCCACATACCTATCTCGTTATGATTCAGGTCATACAGGCGCTCAAAGGGGAAGTTTTTCTTCTCAATCTTCTTCACAACCTCCTCAGGAAGTTTCCGGAACTGGCGCAGAGGACACATGGACTGCCACCTATCCAAGGAGACAAAGCCGCCAGTCCCTTTGGTAAGGCCATTCCAACCACATTAGTCAGGGCTTCCAGTCATTTAACCATAACTACACAAGACACAGTCATCAGAGGTATCACTCAGAACTCTGCCAATCATAAAACCAGAGCCAACACTGGCTGCCACCCTCCCCAACTCCCAAGCCCCATACCAGGGGGCAGTCCTTCTCAACCATCTCCCAGGGTTGTGCCACACATCAGGCATTGGAACTGGAGAACAAATGTACTCCAAGGCACTCCCGCCATAGCTGTATCTGGGGACCCCGGTTCAGAGACCAGCCTCCAGATGACTGGGCCCTTACATGCGTTTGTCGATCATCTTACAGAGGTTCAGGGTCTTGTCTGTGAGCTGTGCCCAACCTCGGTTCAAGACAATTTCGAAGATCGCCCGCATCAACCGGCCAGCCGACTAGGGAGACGAAGTGTGTCCACTGAGAGGTCTCAACCAGCCCTGCGGCCTGTCTACACCTGGCTAGTTACCTCCAGCTTCCATGCAACCACCCTTAATAACTCAGAGACAAAGTTCCCTCGACAATCACTCCTTTCTCCTATCCTTCAAGGCGGAAGCAGATAGTAACTAGTTAAAACCCTTCCCTGTTTTTTTTTTATTTTTTGGAACCCATGTTAGTCCTGAACTCACTATGTAGCCCACAATGGCCTTGAACTCACAGCAATCCTCCTGCCTCAGCCCCCCGAGTGTTGGGATTATAGGCATGCACCACAATGTCTGGCTTAGGTGGTGCTAAGAATCAAACTCAGGGCTTTCAGATTGTTAGGCAAGTACTCTAACCACTGTGCTATTCTGCCAGTCTATTTCTAGTTTATTTATGAGCCCTGAGGGTACAGTGGAAAATCACTTCTGTGAGGAAGCAGACCCATGGATTCCCTAGTTTGAGGGCCTGCAGAGCCTCCCAACATTCCCTCTGCCCTGTCCACACACTCAGGAATAGTCAGTAAAGTGGCTAAACCACACAGGCACCAACCAAGTACTCAGCTGGGACAGAAGTGAACATTCCCTCTAGCTCACTAGTGCCAGGGCCCCTTTCTCAGCCCTGCTGCAAACCCAAGCTCAACTGTGCTCTCACCTGTGTGACATACACCATATCGGCCATCAGCGCAAAGCCCTCCAATTTCAGCTGTGAGATGAAGGCTTGGAGAAGCACATTGATCTGAAAAGAAGCAAGGTCAGCCAGCCAGGGGCCAATCACTGAACTGTCCACAAGAGAATTACATTTCTGCTTTGGCTATTCCTGTCAGCAGTAAGATCTCCGCAGCCCTGACTTAGAGATAGCAAATAATTATTATTCTAAGAAAAATAACTAATTATCTAGAAAGAATAAGTAAAGCCAGATGTGGTGTTGTACCCCTGTATCTGAGCACTCCAAGAAGCTGAGGCAGGGGGACTGCAAGTTCAAGCCCACCCAGGATAACTAAGTAAGACCCTATCTCAAAATAAAATGGAAGCCAGTCCCATTGGTGCAGGCCTATAACCCTGCCACTCTGGGAGACTGAGACAGGAGGATGGCAAGTTCAAGCCCACTCTGGGCAACTCAACAACTTGGTGAAATAACAATAATAAGGGGCAGGTGATGCAGCTCAGGATGTAGGGCCTGAGTTCAATTCTGAGTATGCAAAAAACATAATAAATAAATAAAATAAAATAAATTTAAAAAGGTTTAGGGATGTAGCTCAGCATGTATAAAAGTACTGGTTCAATTCTTATTACCACAAAAAATGGTGAGAAAGATACAAAAAAGGGAAATTAGGAGTTAGGGGTATAGCACAGTGGTAGAGTACAAGCTTAGTGTGAGCAAGGCCCTATGTTCAATAGCCCCTCACCAAAAAAAAGAGAAAGAACTGTTACAGGTTGTCATGCATAAAGTCAAATTCAAGATTCATCTTTGGGAGCAATGTGAAAACTCCCCATGAGAGGGGCGAGCTCACCTTGGCACTGGGCTCCTCTATGCTCTCCTTCACAGGGATAGGTACCCTCTCCAGCAACTTCTGCAGCTCCAGTTTCTCCTCCTGCCACCAGGGGGAGACACATCAGGAAAGGCCAGTGGCCAAGGAAAGAGATCATCTGGCAACTTGGCAGGGGGTACTAATTCCCCACCCCGGCAGGCCACAGACACACCTCTCTCACAGTGATGTTCTTGAACTCGGAGGACAATGAGAAAACTCGGAAAAGCTCAATCTCACTTAGGGTGGGCTTCAGCAGCTGATTGTAGGTCTGCACTGTGTCATTGGTGATATAGTAGTGGCTGGCTATGCGGCCCAGTTCTGTCACCTAGAAAGAAGGAAGACTTGATGCACTGCTGACCATTAATAAGCTCCATCCTCTAATCCTAACACAAACAAGTGGACAAGCTCCTTGCAGCTCAAGAGCCTGTACAGTACAAATGACACTAGCACATGAAAGATGGCACAATAAACGAGATCTCATGGCCACACAAATGGAACAGCAGAATAACCCATCTCAACCCAAATTATGAAGAAAGAAAGAGGCCATTTTAGCAATTCACAGGGCTGCAGGGCACAGTCTACTCCCGCATGCATGCAACATGTAATTCCATAGGCAGTACTCAATAAGGGCGCCACAGCAATCTAATAATGTGTCACATAGCCTACAATTCTGGCTAAGACCTTTGCCACAAAGCCTTCTCGCCACTCACCTGGAAGTTGCCTGTCTTTTTATCATACTTGACCAGGTTGTTCTTATCCAGCATCAAGGCGGCAGTGTGAACCAGGTCTAGTCGGCGTTGGTCCAGCAAGGGATCTCCTTTGAGGTCATCATGAGAGATGCCATAGAGGGTTGGGGACCGGAGCATCCGGATATACAGGTAGGCATAGCCCAACCAGTTCACAGCATCCTATAAGAGATGGCTCGTGGGTCTTAGCATGGAAGACCACTGATGTCCATAACACAGCTCCCACAGGTGGCTTAAACATGAATTCCCAACTATAAGGATACACATCACCTTCTGAGTGCTTACATTTCATTAACAGAAAGACAGAATCCTTCCAAAGGAAGGAAGGATTAAGAGGAAAAGATGACAGGAAGCTAACAATGAGCAGAAGAGGACTGCAGGTGGAGGGCCCTGGACACTGCCAACCTCCAGCACCACACCATGAATGTCTACCACCTGCTACTTTGGCCTCTTACAGCACCCAGGCGAAGGCACGAAGTGCCACAGCTCAGCCCTTCCCTACCTTTGCGTTCTGGACATTGCCCAGCACAATCTCCGCATTGAGCATGTCAGGAAGCTTTGACACCATCTGGCTCTCAATAGGAAGCTGCTGATTGAGGAGGGACAGATAGTACTGCAGCTCCCCATGGGATGTGATGAGTATGCCTTCACCCTTGGTGTCATACTGGGGTCGTCCGGCACGTCCCAGCATCTACATGAGAGACAGCAAACAAAGAGCACTGTATAGCTGAAAGCTTCCAGCATTCCTGCCTGGCAGCACAGAACATTGACCCACTAAAAGAAATGCAATGGCTCAGTACCTGCAGAATGTCCAGTGCTCCCAGTTCTGTCCAGCGCCCCTTCTCTGGACTGTACACCTGTGTGCCTTTGATGATGACCGTATGCGCAGGCAGGTTCACACCCCAAGCCAGAGTTGCTGTGGAAACTAAGACCTATGGAGGCAAGCAGACATCCCCTCCAGAGAGTTAATATCCCTGACTTCTCTCACCTGAGGCTTCCAATGGGACTGGTGAGTAGGGACTGGTGGGAGAGGTGGAGATGAGGATACATGTCCAGTACTTGTTAATGTGACACCAGAGAATGAGGAAAGTTTCCCTGAATTGCTCACCTCTTCAAGAATTAACAATATTAGAAACATTTGAGAGTCAGAAGTACAGACCTAGATTAATAACTAACTCAAAGTTACAGAAACATTCAAAATTAAGCTACCCCAGAAAAGGGAGTGAGCATGGCCCTGTGTGGAGTCAACGATGAGGTCACGGACGTGCCTGCCTTGCACCCCACCTCAGGCATGCTCCTAGACTCACTCATCTCCCCTCCTGCAGCGTGAAGGCAGCACTATCTATTGCATCTACCACAACTCTCTGGCTTGGGCTAGCTGTGGTAAACACATAGTGCCAGAAGCCCACATACGGCACCACTGTGGACACTGCAGTTCCTCTGCAGCGTGTACCACCTGCTCCCTCAAAAGTTTTGCCTGCCCTCACCTGAATGTGTTTATCGGCAAAAAGATCCTCCACCAGTGTCCGGTCCACTCTGGTCATGCCCGCATGATGAATGGCAAAGCCGTACGGAAGGAGATCCTTCAGCTCCAGGTTCTATATAGAAGAGAAGGTCAGGGGACAATGTGGGACCGTCTTGTGGGACTCTCCCAGAATGAAGGTTATCTCCTCAAGGAGACCCTGCCCCCTTACTTAACCTCACAACCACATCCAATCACCCTCAGCTTGTGTGACATGACAGCACCCTGGTACAGGCAATGCCCACAGGCTGTCTGTGATCTAACTGTAACATGGAGCTGGTTCCCAGATAGGAGGGAGAGAAGCAGCGTGGCCCCTCCATACCTTGCACTGCTCAGCTTCTGTCCGAAGAACCTCTGTGGAGGCTGAGCCCTCTCTCAGAAACAGACCCAGAGTGTCCTTCTCCAGGCACATGTCGCGGATAGCCCTGGCTGTCTTCCCAGTTTCTTTCCTGGAGTGGACAAACACCAGCACCTACGGAGAAACCAGTCTGCTATAGTAAACCCCCGCGGCTACAGCAGCAGGACGCAGAGGCTGCACCACTATAACCAGAAGCCATAGTCCTAGAAGGAAGAACAATGGCAATAGTACGAACATGGGCTGGACCAGAAACAGCCTAATCGAGGCCAGGGAGACCCAAGGGGAGATGCACACTGGGGACACAGCACAGGCCTGCAGCTAGGAGACTACATTAGCCTGAGCACTCTATGCTGAAAAGCAAGTTTAAATCTGCTACGAATGCAAATTCAGGACTTTCAATGAAGAATCTGTGTTCAGGCTCCTAACCAGAGGTTAAGTCAGGGCTGGAGGAATAGCACAGTGGTTACAGTGCTTGCCTAGTAGGCACAAGGTCCTGAGTTCTATCCCTCAGCACCACATACTAGCTGAACATGGTGGCACACAGCTGTAATCCCAGCATTTAAGATGCGGAAGCAGGAGGATTGCTGAGTTCAAGGCCAGCCTGGGCTACATAGTAAGTTCAGGACCAGCTTGAAACACAGAGTGAGACCCTGTCTCATAAATAAGTTCGTTTAAGTTATATAAAAGTTTAACAGCTAAAATATTACATTACTTAAGGGTCAAAAGAAGCAAGCCTAAGATTAGTATCATACCACAGGACATGAAAGTCCTAGTTATCTGGCACTAACACTTGTATATTCACATAAACTCATATGCTTTTTTTTTTAATCAAACAAAAAGAAATGCCTAATTGGCACCTTTCCTTGTCTTTTCATTAACACTGCCAAACTCTGGTGCATTATAAAATTCTACCATTCTAACTTTCTAGTAAAATGCCCTCTCCCTCTTTTGCTTTTTTCCCTTTATTTTTTTTTTTTTATTTTTTTTTTTTTTTTGAGGCAGGGCCTCACTCTGCAGTTCAGGCTGGTCCTGAACTCACTATGAAGCCAAGGCTGGCCTTGAACTCACAGGCAGTCCTCCGGCCTCAGCCTCCAGAGTACTGGGATTATAGACACGCCCCACCACACCAAGCTTATGTGGTGCTGGTAATTAAATCCACGGCCTTACGCTTGCTAGGCTAGTGCTTTAACTGCTGTGCTGTTCCTCCAGCCCTGACAGTTTTTTTTTAAATCTTTATCTTTACCATCTTATACTTTTCCTATAAAATATTCCACATCTTTTATGTAAGAAACCTTGGTAATCTGGGCAAAGACTGAATTTCTGAGCTGGAGATTTCTTCTTGGGGTGCTACAGGACTACTTTTATCAAGTTGATTTCTGGCAGTTGGGTATTGTCAGGCTACCAATCCCTTCCGTCTAAGCTGAGCAGCTTGTGAGCGTGAAGCTATACCCAGTGCTCCCTGATGATCCTGTTTTCAGTGCTTCACACGTGCTAAGCACATGTTCCACCACTGAGCTACATCCTCAGCCCCAATTATCCTTTTAATGCAAGTTGTACAATAATAACCCATTTCACTCTTGACATTGGTTATTTATGGGGTTTTTGTTTTTTGAGATACAGTCTTGCTCTGTAATCTAGGATGATCCTGAACTCACAAAGTAGCCCAGACTGGCCTCAAACTCATGACAATCCACCTGCCTCAGCCTCCTGAGTGCAGGGATTACAGATGTCACTATGCCCAGCTTATGGTGGTTTACAGTGAATCTTCTCTTTATCTTTGTCAGTCACGCCTGATTATCAATAAGTCAAAAATCAAAAACAAGTTCAAGAATAGACTATGAACAGACCTGGTTCTTCCCAGCATGTTCCATGATTTTCTCATAGACTATTTCATTCATGATCTGGAAACGTTTGATAGCTTTCTTCTCTGTGATGCCCACATAAGTCTGTTCCAGAGGCACTGGGCGGAAGCTAGAAGTGCAACAGGAAAACAAATGAGGATTCTGGCAGGGAATTTTATGGAATAAAACAGTACATTCCACTGCCTTGGGAGCAATGTTCCTCTTTATGGATTCATAAACAGAAACCCAAAGGTCCTTCTAAGACCCAAACAGAGCTCTCTGTAACAGGGGAAGGATGTCAGGAAGGTCACCATGGCTCTATTACTTCCAGGTTTTTCTTATACCTGTTGTCAAAGTAGAAGAGGCCCTTTGCGGGGTCAACACGCAGAAAGGTGGCCACATCTTCATAGTTGGGGAGAGTGGCACTGAGGCCAATGAGTCGGACATCTTCCTGGGTCATTTCAATGTTTCGAATGGCCCTGGCCACCAAAGCTTCTAAGACAGGACCTCTGTCATCATGCAGAAGATGGATCTCATCCTAAGGAACAGAAGGGCAGCAATTCATCTTAGGATCAGAGAAAATACAGCCCCCTTTCCTGAATCTAGTGCAGCTTTACAGGCCTATAATGTAAGGTGCCTAATAAAAAGACAAGAAAAGGTATTTCAATTCAAAGACAGAAATCACCATAGAAATCCCAGGAAATACCATATGAGATGCTTTGCTACAATATTCTAAGCAAGGGCTGAGGATATAGCTCAGTGGCAGAACACTTGCCTGGCATGCTCAAGGCCCTGGGTTCAATCACCAGTACAACTGAAAAAAAGAACCCCCCTTAAAAAAATATTCCAGGCAAGAAAATCTGGTAAGAGTTCACATGGCCTATAGCAATTCTACTCAGATCTGAGTAAGGCACAGGGATCAGGAGATCTTGTTAAAATGCAATGTATTCAAAGATGCGGCAAAGGCCCAAAGATTCAGCATCCCTAACAAGCGCCTATTCCAAGATGCTGGTGAATGAGGCTCTGAGTACTATGGCTCTACAGCAACGGTAAGCAAACCTTTTTCTTAAAGAGCTAAATAGTCAGTATCTGCAAGCCACACAGTCTCTGTAAAAAATACCCAATTCTGCCACTGCAGCAAAAAGCAGCTATAAACAATACATAAACAAGTACAGCTGTGTTCCATTAAAAAAAAAATAAGCCAGTAGCCAAAGATTGCCAACTTCAGCTCCAAAACACAGAACATTAGCATGTAAGGCTCCTTTCTTATATTCCCAGAAGCTCCAAAGCAAAAATACTGAGTGTGTGGATACACATTTTAATCCTACCACTGAGGAGACTGAGGAAGGAGGACTGCAAGTTCAAGACCAGCCTGGGCTACACAGAGAATTCAAGGCCAACACCATCGACTGAAAAGTTTTTCTATTAAATACAGATTATTTTCTTCTTCTTCTTCTTCTTCTTCTTCTTCTTCTTCTTCTTCTCTTTCTCTCTCTCTCTCTCCCTCACTCCCTCTCTCTCTCCCTCCCTCCCTCTCTCTCTCTGAGACAGGGTCTCACTCTGTAGCTCAGGCTAGTTCTGAACTCATTATGCAGCCTAGGATGGCCCCAACCTCAAGGCAATTCTCCTGCCACAGTCTCCCGAGTGCTGGGATTACAGGCATGCTACACTTCACCCAGTTTATGTAGTGCTGGGTAATAAAACCCTGGGCCTTGCCTTCCTAGGCAAGTGCTCTAACCACTAAGCTAAACCCCCAGCCCCAGATTGTTATTTAAGAGTAGTGCCCACAGAGAAGGCCCTGAAGAAATACTTCCCATGAGAACCCAGCACCCCGCACCCCCATCCCGCCAGGTCTCGGTGTCCCAAAACTCTCACTGCTCACCAGAATGATGAGCCGCACCAGCTGGGTGTAGGTGCGCTCACCACCCTTGCGGGTGATGATGTCCCACTTCTCAGGGGTGCAGACAATGATCTGCGTGGCGCTGATCTCTTCCTTGCAGAGCTGGTGGTCACCAGTCAGTTCAGCAACAGTAATACCATATGTGGCCAGGCGCTGTGGATGGGAAGGGAGAAGGGGGAGGAAGAAAAGGTCTATTAGGCAGGAATGCCTGTCAGGGGGCTAGGGTGTAGCTCCAGCATGCCTGAGATGTTGAATTACTGGCAAGGGTTGGGGAAAATAAGCAAGTGTGAAGTAGACTGGACATAGTTTCTTTCTTTGAAACAGGATCGCACTCCAGGCTAGTCCTGAGCTCATTATGCAGCACATGCAATCTTCCCGCCTCAGCCTGAGTGCTGGATTACAAGCATGTGCCAGCACATCCAGCTTTGGATACACTTTCTGTCTGGGTCATCTCTAGGTAGGGTACTGGATGTAGGGAAGTATTAATGAATCAAACCAGATGAACACAAACTGCTAAAACAACATTAAGTTTCACTCAGGCAAATAAAACAAAACATCTCAGAGGAGCCACATAAAAGCAAGGAAACGGAAACTGATAGAAAAGACGACGTGAACACCAGCACAAGGTCTACTGCCCCTATCAACTGCAGGAAATCACTATGGAGAGAGCGAAAGATAGCACACCCTTGTACAAGAGAGTTCCAGACACCTGTGTCAGAAACTCACTGCACTTCAGTTCCAACCTGAAAATGACCCACAGGCCACAGGAGACAAGCAAAGGAGCCACAGTGATACGCAGCCCCAACCCCAGGGCTCTGGTGGCTGTGGCCAATACCCGCCCTCCAGGGCTCTGTCCTAATCCTTACCTTTCCAAAGCTGCCCACCATCTCCTGCACCAGGGAGCGCATGGGAGCAATGTAGATGATCTTGAAGTCATCCACGTTGATGGTGCCATCCATGTTTATGTGCTTGCCTATCTCTCGGAGCATGCACATCAGGGCCACATTGGTCTTTCCCGCACCCTGAAAGAGGTCATGAACGAAATGGCCTGGTTATGTGGTTAAGTCCAGGGACCTAAGTGCCAGGGGCTCATCTCCAAAACAGATAGTAGAGCAGGTCCTGGACATTTTATCCTACCATTCAGCAAGTCTCCCATCAAAGAATGAATAACTGGGGGCTAGAGGTAAAGATTATGGACAATCTTGCCAATTTTTTTTTCTTTTTTTGAGACAAGGTCTGGTTCTGGAGCCCAGGCTGGCCTTGGATTCCCAGCAATCCTGCCTCAGCTTCCCATGTGCCAGCATTACAGGTAAGAGCCAGCACGCCTAGCTTATATGGTGCTTGGGGAATTGAACTCTAGTCCTTAATGCTTGAGGTAGCACTTGCCTAGCCACTGAGCCATTCCTCCAGCTTAATCTTGCCAATTTTGGAAATGGCCCTTATGTCCATCAACAGACAAATGGATAAGAAAATGTAGCATATGTAAGAATGGAGTACCACTCAGCCATAAAGAATGATAAATTTGAATCATCTGTAGGAAAATGCATGAAATCTTGAGACCATATGTGAAGTGAAATAAATCAGAGACAGATTAAATATTGCACAGTTCCTCTTACATGAGAAACCTGCAATGTAGGTAATTTTTAAAATCTTGCCACCAAAAATCTAGACCACATTTCACAGGAAGAAAAGCCAGCAACGCAGCACTTACAGTAGGAGCACACAGCAGCAGATTCTCATCCGTCTCCAGGGCAGCACGGTACAGCTTACTCTGGATTCGATTCAGTGTTTTGAAGCCCTCAAATCCAGCCTGCGCATACTTTGGAAGCTTCTCTATGGGAAGCAGTTGCTAGAAAGAAATGTCACACATGACACTGGCGGCATCCTTGAGCAGACTGTCCCTCTGTGCTGCACTAGCAGGATTTCACTTCCTGACATCTCCCTGCTACCCTCCCCTAAAGGGCAGTCCAGAGGGTTCAGTACTGTCCTGCAGGCTTATACTAGCAAGGGGAAGCTAAAGCAGCTTTGCTTCTGGAACAAACCATCTATGAAACAAAGTTAAATTTGGGTCTGTGGTTGAAATTAAATGAGCAGAGAACTGAGAAAAGCAATTCACTTACTTCTTCTGAGCCGAAGGGCTTGGGCTTCAGGGCAGGCACATGCACCTCTTCATAGCCCTTGCGCTGGCGGCGGAAGGAACCATCAGGAAGCTGACAGCGTTTGTTGGCCATGAAGTGGCTCCCCTGAGTAAAAACCAGATCCTCCAAGTCTAGAACCTGCCGTGGAGCCAGCGCCTGGTAACGTGAAAAGCAACACACAGGAAGTGAGCACGTTGAGAGGATGAGCTTTCCACTCACCATAGACCAGGAAAGGACCTGACACCCACCTCTCCACCTTGGTCCAGATCCATGGTTTCCAGATCTGTGTCCATTCGCGACTGACGAACTCGCTCTCTCCGGGACCTTTCCTCCTGCAGGGGAAATGATCAAGAGCACAAGACTTCATCTCTAGGCTCTTGACCTTTCCAGTCCTTATTCAGATGCACCTGATTCACAAATGCTGATTTTAATGAGTTCCCAAACCAAAGAGAATAATTTACACTCCCAGACCTGCCACGGAAACCACCCAAAAGAACAAAGGAAATGAACACCACTAAGGAGACAATGCATGGGACAAGGATGTCAAGTAGAAATTCTAAATTTCACCATCAAGGGCTATGCCTAATGAGTAGAAGTGGGGATTCTACCTGAAGCAAACACAGTGTAACCCATTTTTCTATTAAATACCATGTTTTTAGTGATAAACAGTACACAGTTCTGATGAAGACAGTCCTGGGGCACGCTAATTGAAGGTGTTGATTCTAATGTGCATCCCCACTGATCGACCAAAGAACTCAGAGAAACACTCGACTATTGCCTCCACTTTTTGTGGGAATTTGGCTTCATGCTGCAACCTTCTAGCCAATGTCCCTTCTCTGAAGCAAAGTGGAAAAATAAGACCAAAAATACCCACTACCCTGCCCTTTCTTACTCTGATCAGATCCTCCTTCTCAGTCTCATGGAGTTGGTAGAGGAATTTGGATAGCTCTGGATCAGCTTCCATTTTTCCCATGATCCTCTCCTTTTCTGCTTCACTCTGAGCACTGGCCAGCAAAGTGCAGTACAAAACTGCCAACCACAATAAGAAAGAGATAGAGGGATGAGTTAAAATCAATCTTTAGCCTTGGAGCAACACACCCCATCACACACATATGCACACATGCATGTGCACACTGCAGAAAGGGCACACTGTCTACTCACTCATCATCCGGTTCTGCCGCAGCACTTTAATAAAATCAAACGTGTTGAAACCAAGGAGCAGAACCAGCTGGTTCTCACATTCTCGGTCATCGCTTGCTGTCTGATGAGGGAAGATAACACCACCGTTAAGGGCCCAGCCATCCACAATTTCCAAGACTGTCCCCTTCTGTTTAGGTACACTGGGCAGAAATATCATCTTAGCCATACCTTCAAAATCTCCAACACCTCATCTGCCTTCTTCTGTGACACAATAGCATCATCATAGAAGCGACTGAGCTGCCGCTGCAGCCAGAACGCATCAATATCCCGAGGGTGCAAATCCTTCTTCTTGGAACTCATTAGTTCACCTGAGGCTACAAGCTAGAAAGAGAACTGGGCACTTAGAACCGCAGGCCCTCTGCCCAACAGCTTTCTCCCCATCAGGCAACACAGTTACTCGCCATCCTACAGTTCTCTCTCTTTGATGGCCTTTCCAGAGAGAAAAAGAATGTTACATTGAGTTCAGGAAGAAGCAGATTAAGATGTCATCAACATAAGCCTCTGGGAGGAAGAGTGGCAGAAACTGTAAAGAAACTAAGATATTAAGCATTTATTACGGCTAGGCACAGCAGTGCACACCCATGTTCCCAGCTAGTCAGGGCTGAGACAAGAGGAGCACAAGTTCAAAACCAGCCAGGGCAACTTAAGCAAGACTATTCCTCAAAAAGAAAAATTAGAAGGACTGATAATGTGGCTCAGTGGCAGAATACTTTGAGCAATGCCCTGGGTTTGATCCCCAGAACTGCCAACACACACACACACCATGCATACACACACACATACATGCACGCGCGCACATAATTTTTTTGGTGGTGGTGGTGATGGCACTGGGGACTGAACCCAGGACCTTCACACAGAGCTACATCCCTAGCCCATTTTCTAGTTTTGATTTTTAGACAAGGTCTCCCTAGGTCACCCAGATTAGGCTCAAACTTGTAATCTTGCTGCATGAGCCTCCCAGAATATAGGAATTACAGGCCCGTGCCAGCAGACCCGGGGGGAAAAATGTTTTTTCAATTAAAAATGAAGAGCTTAAGGCTGGAGGAATAGCACAGCAGTTAAAGTGCTTGCCTAGCAAGCTCAAGACACTGGGTTCGATTCCCCAGCACCACTTAAGCTGGACGTGGTGGTGCACTCCTGTAATCCTGGCACTCAGGAGGCTGAGGCAGGAGGATTGCTCTGTGTTCAAGGCCAGCCTGCGCTCCATAATGAGTTCAGGACCAAACTAGGCTACAGAGTGAGACCCTGCCTCAAGAAAAGAAAAAAAGAAAAAAGAAAACAACCACAAGCAAACAAACAAACAAACAAGTGCATTATCACTACCAAAACATGGGTCAGTAAGTACTTATTAAGCGAACAGACATAAGGAAGCAACGCTTCTCCCAGAAATACCCTGGCCTTGCAGCAACAGGACTGGCCTTACGTTAGCAGAGAGGGTGCAGCGCACGACAGCCTCTTCCCCGTCAATGTCGTCATCAGATGCCTCTTCTCGAACCTCCCCGTACACATCTTCATCGCCTTCCTGTGGAAATGGCCCAACCATGATTTGGAACTAGTTCTGTGTCACTCTAAGTGAGCTCCAGGATTAGAGCAATGGCCCTGGTATAAAACCATCAGCCTACTTCGAGCAGAGTCAGGGGTAGGCCAGAGTACACTAGCGCCTGGCCACTTACATGGGTTATTCAGACACAACTATTCTCTCTTGTGTGTCTCATCCTGGCAGCCACAAGGCCAACATCTGAACTACACTCTCTCTCTGAAACAAATTAAGTACTTGGGTACTGAGAGCAATGTCAGGTTCCCAGTGGGCACTTATAAAATAAGCAGTTATCAAACAAACAGCAATGAGCAGCATATTCTTTGTTGCTAAAACTATAAAATCCAATTAGCTACACTACACAGCTGGGCTTAGCAGTCAGGTCTATCAGTTGCCTCATTTTTCTTTTTGTTCTTTTCTGAGACCGGACCTTGTTCTGTAGCCCAGGCTGGCCCTGAACTCACTGGTGTGAGCCAGGCTGGCCTTGGACTCAGGACAGTGTTGGGATTACAGGCATGGGCCACCACACTCAGCTTTATGTGGTGCTGGGAAATCAAAGTCAGGCTGTGTCCTTGTTAGGCAAGCACTTCAACCACAGCCATTCCTCCAATCCCAATTGTCTCATTTTTACTAGAAGAAAGATCAAGGCAAAATGACCTCCCAAAGACACAGAAACAAAACTCCAACGTGGTTCTGAGTTTGATGCTCTGTCCCTGACTCAGTCATACTGGCTCTTCTTCCTGTCCTAGCACAAACTTCAGGGTGCTGACATTTTTCCTTCCAGGAGGCAAACCCACCTGTGCAGAACCTGAGGGCAATTTGACTATTTTTCCCCCCAGATATCCCACTCATTCCTATCTAGCTATACTCTAGAATTTCTACTTTTTTTTGTTCTGGGGACTGGGCTAGGACCTTCACACTGAACTACAATCTCAGCCCCATTTTATTTGTGAATTTGAGACAGGGTCACTAAGGTGCCCAGGCTGACTTACATTTTTCTCCTACCTTAGGCTCCCAGACAGCTGGGTATACAGGCCTGCACCACCAAGCACCAGCTTAGAAATTCTGATTATATGGTAAATGTTAACCCTGGTGACTACTAATCGACCACATACACACTGTGCTTGTGCTCTTGAACAAAGGGACTTTCTCTGAAACTGACAGTGATAGATATGACTAAAAAATGAGAAATTATTGCAATATAAGGTTAAAATACTGTCCAACCTAGTAGTAATGCATCCTCAATCATGCTATGCACATTATTTCTTCATTTTTCTTTATCTCCTTGGTTTTAAATTAGTGTATCAGTTTGAATTTGCTTTAGAAACTGCAGGTGACCACAATATAACACTAAATTTCTAAGCTGAACACTACTCTAACACCACAAAATATATCAGATATAAGCTATGAAACTTCTTTATACTAACATCACCTTAAGAATTTCTAAACAAACAACAGACGGGGCCATCTGTTTATTGCTCACCTCCTCATCAGATTCAAATTGCACATTCACCCCATAGGTCTCATCAATGTTGTCATCTGAGTCAACGAAGGATTGGAAAAAGAAAAGTGAATGATTAGCGGCACAAGAGACACTGAAGCCCACTTCACCCTCAGTCACCTGACCTGCCTGTGCTCAGGACAAAAACCAAGGTCTAAGGATACACCCAGATATAAAGCCACCTGTGCTGCAAGCACTCTCCAAGCTGTGGGATCAACCCCCAGAGAGTGCCCAGTTCTCTCCCATATTCTACACAACAGAAATATCTCAGTAACAAATGGCTGCTGGAATCTAGGGACTCTGGGGTCCCTCAGCCACAGCTCTTCAAAAAACTTAAAACAGGATATGGAACTCACTGACATTCAGACAAATGACACTCGAAGATTTCTGCTTAGGGCTCAAAATGACAACCAGCTAATATGATCAGGACACGAAGCACTCAGTTACCCATATTTTGGATTTCTTTGTCTCCTCCGTAGTCTGTGATCTTTTTGCCCAGGTTTACTAGCACATGGTATCTGGTATCATCAGTCTGACCCAGCAGCAGGTCAATCTCCTTTCGCCTTTCCTTATCTCGCAGCTTTTCATTTTTAAGGACAGCAAGAACTTCATCAGCTGCCCCACAAAGAATATCACGTGGCTGATGGCAAGAAGAAAGGTAGAATATCACTGACTAGCTCTATGTGATGGCCACACTT
Organism: Ctenodactylus gundi; assembly: GCA_004027205.1. Classification (NCBI taxonomy): domain Eukaryota; kingdom Metazoa; phylum Chordata; class Mammalia; order Rodentia; family Ctenodactylidae; genus Ctenodactylus; species Ctenodactylus gundi. The sequence goes on along the minus strand of PVKB01003565.1, from coordinate 82,750 downwards.
CTTCAAAACCTGCTGCACCCCAGGCTGTGATCAGTTTGACTAAGGCTGATAAAACATGCACACATGTACACAGCCAATTAGGTAAGGGGTCTATGAAAGCAGGACTCAGCTTCCATACACGTAAAAGAGGCACTTCCCAATCCTCTATCCCACTACACTTTTGGTAATCCCTTGTGCACCCTTCCTCTTGTTCTCTCTTCACCAGAGCCTCTCAAGAGATTCCTAATGGCCTTCAATCTAATCCTGCACACAGTGTTTAAGGGCGTAGACTCTGGAGAGATCACCTGGATCTATATTCTGACTCTCTCAAATACAACCTCTGACTTGGAAAAATTACCTAACTACTCCGTGTCTTACTTCTCTTATGTAAAATGGAAAATGAGTATTAGAACTTCAATTCATAGTTAGTAATTCCACATAAACTAAGAACTCAGTATTAGCCACTTCTCCAAATTGGTATGGGAAATGGGTACACAGGGAAAGCCAAGCACAAGGTTCTGGTGTCCCTCCCCCTTTCCAAGTACATGGTCTCACCTGGTCCCCCAGAGCAGCCTGGATGAAGCTGAGCAGCACCTCATAGGTCTCCCGAGTCTCCTTGGTCTTGGGCTTGTAAATGATGCCCACCATCTCATCAATGCCCTCTGACAGCAGAGTATAACCCTTCATCTTGTTGATGTCATGTCGGTCTTCATCTCTTTTCCTTCGTCTGACGGATACAAGGTACAATGCTGAAGAGGAAACCTGCACTCCCCAGAGGCAAGACTACGTCAGGCCCACCCTCCTTTCCTTCCCAGCGTCATGGCACACAGCTAATATCTAAAAACAGGTAGTTGGGCTGCAGCTGTAGCTCGCTGGTTATAGTGCTTGCCTAGGATGTGTAAGCCCTTGGGTTTGACTCTCCAGCACCACATAATAAATAACTGGGTGTGATGGTGCACACCTATAATCCCACCACTTGGGAGACTGAGACAGAGGATTCCCATGAATTCAAGGCCTCCTAGCTATATGGTGAGTTCAGGATAGGCCTGCCTCAAAACATGGGGGGGGCGGGCAGAGGGGAAGTGCTGGGGCACAGCTCAAGGGATGAAGCACTTTCCTAGCAAGTGCAAGGCCCTGGGTTAATCCCCAGCACCACATAAATGGCATGGTGGAGCACACCTGTAATTCCAGCACTCCAGAGGCTGAGGTAGGACAATTGCCATAAGTTCAAAACCAGCCCGGCCTATACAATGAATTCAAGACCAGCCTGGGATACAAAGCAAAACCCGTCTCAAGAAAAAAAAAAGAAAGAAAAAGAAAGCCAACAGAAACTCATACTCAGCCTTAGCCTTTTAAAGAATCCTTTTTTCTTTCTTCCTTCCTTTTTGTAGTGGGGATTGAACACAGGGCCTTCAGAGAACTACATCCCCAGCTCCTTTGTACTGTTTACTGTGACAGTCTCAGTAAGTTGCTAAATTGACCAAGCTGGGCTTGAACTTGTGACTGTCCTGCCTCAGCCTCCCAGGGTGCTGGGATTACAGACCTGCATCAACAATTCCATCTCAGAATCTCTTTAAGGGACACACTAACAGAAAGAAAATCCTCTGTCATCCTCTTATTAGATGTACTAAAGTTACACTAAGACATGCTCCCAATTAATTTAAAAAGATAACCCTTCAATACTTTGTATGACAAAATTATGTAGCAGGATTCTAACTAGTTTTTCATTTCTCAGAAGCATTATTTTTTTCTAGCCAAAGAAACTTATGTTCCAACGGAATCTCTTCTATAGACTCCCAACAAATCATAATAAAACCAGAAAAGAAGTCACTCTCCACAAAGTGAAGAAGCAACGCTGCATACAACCGGGCCTAGGAATTTCAGAGACTTTACTGTGGAAAAAAAACAAAGAGCGACTGTGGGTCAAAAGATAATGGTGAAATAAAACTCAGCTATTACGCACGTTTTGACATATACCTCCCAAAAAGGAAAACAAAGAGAAAAAAAAACTATCATATTGTGAACTTTTGATTAGCTTACAATAATAAATAAGATAGAAATGGAAACAGTACAGGGAAAAAGGAGAGCTTGGAAGATAGTAATTGAGGGCAAGAGAAGGAAAAAAAGAATCACTGAGACATGAGCAAGAGTCTTGAAAATACCTAGAAGAAAATTAAGATCTGTCTATGAATTAGAAACGTTTATGTTAGAAAAAATACTCGTAAGTTATTTTCCCTTCAGATGCACTTGTTAAAAATCAAAGGCTCTTTAAATTTTTCTGCTGAACTTTAGATAAACTTCACGACACTGATGAGATGTTCCACCATATATTTCAGAGGGAAAAACGCCACTACAATGTTAAAAAACAGACTTTGGATGTGAAAAAACACAGCACCCTTTGGTACTCACTTGGCTCTTCGTTCCTCCTGCATCTGCGGTTTGGTCCGTTGAGCCTTATCTCCCATTCGGGTACCCTCCAACTTCCCAACCAGGGACAGCACCTCTCCTGTTGGTTCATCCCGCCGGGTTCGGTCGATGAGAGATCGGTCAGCTTGGAGCACAAGATTCGAGTTCTGCAAACATCACACATTACTGAAGCTTCGCCATGAAGAGGGTCAATTCCTCCATCACAATAACCCAGCTAATGGAAGGATTCCAGCAACCACGCGGCGATAATCACTAATCAAAATTTAAAGTATTTTCCTTAATATATAACGCTGTTCAAGAACACACGGGTTAACTCCCACTCCTGGCTACTGAGATGAACAATTCTGGCTCCTGACAATAACAATGATGACCGAAAGTGTGCAGCGAGTTGGTAACAGGCAGAAGGGGGTGGTTTTGGCGGCTGAAAGGATGGTTGTGAACCCTCCTAGAGAACTCCGAGTGGCCCAGGCGCCAGTGGGTCATCCCGTTGTCATGCAATCCCACCTTCACCTGGATCCCACTTCCCCTTCGCCTTCGTGGCTCTTTTTCAGACTGATACTCCCTTCCACAGCCTCCCGCTGTCCCGCCACACTCCCTCGCCCGAAAGCCTCCCGAGATCACACGTACCGCCTTGTACTCGTATTGCAGGCTACGGGCAGTCACATCCGCCATGGCTGCAGTTGCTCGGGGACCTCAGCGTCCCACCCGACACCACAAAGGCTGCAAACCGCCGCTGCGATCCGCTCCACCGGGATAGAACGACGCAGGATGGACGCAGTAGACGAGAAAGAGAAGAACCCCCTTCCGCTTCCGGGTCGCTCGATGGCAGGTCGTATTTCCGGTGAGCTCGCGCGGAGTTCCACTGGCCTTCTAGGAGGAGAGGGTGGGCCCTGAGCGTTTTGGTTCCTGGGTCAGAGGAAGCACGTTCTGCAAACTATGGTTCTGGCTACTTGTTGGTACCGGGGGCTCCGGACTGGACACCGTAGGCGATAACGAAAAACGTCTTTTCTAACCCTTTCCCTTAACTCCGGCCACAGTCCTATGAGATAGGCAGGAGGCAAGAATGGGCTAAGTATTTGCTGCGTTTGTGGATGAGGACTTTCATGCGTGAGAAAGGGAGAGAGGGAGAGAAGGAGGGAGGGTGTAGGTCTATGTCTAGACACTTCCTTTGGATTTTGTGTGTGTGTGTGTGTGTGTGTGTGTGTGTGTGTGGTATTGGGAATTGCCCAGCGCCTTCACACTGAGGAGTTGCACTTACTAGGCCTTGAATTCACTGTGTTTAATGACTCAGCAATTACCCCTTAGTGATCTACTCAAAAAAACTGAGATATCTACAGAAAAAGTTCTTTACAAGTATCCCCAGTAGTATTATTCACAATAACTAAAAGTGGAACCCAGATGTCCATCAACTGATGGATGGTTAACAAATTGTGGTTGTCTTAGTTACCTTTTCTTTGCAGTGACAGAACACCCGACATCCACAGCTTAGGGAGGAAAGATTCATTTTAGCTCACAGTTTTAGAAAGTCACAGTCCACTCCATGTAGGCAGCTGAAAATAGTACAACTACATCACGGGGCTGGCTCTGGAGCTGGAGAAAGAGCTCCTCATGGTATGGCAGAACAGCCGTGTCTCGGAGGAAGGGCGGAACCGGCACCCAACCCTCCAAGAGAAGCCCCCAGGCATCCACCCTTTGCAGCCAAGCCCCACCTCCCAACAGTACCCAGCATCTGTTACGACATGAGGCTTTTGGGGGACACTCCAGATCCAAAACGCAACAATGGTGTATCTATAGAATGCAATGATATTCAGCACGGAAGGCAACAAAGCACTGATACATGAGACAATATAGATAAATCTTAAAAACATTAAGTGAAGCTGGACATGTGGACACACACCATGTCAGCTAATCCACTGGGAGTCTGAGACAGGAGGCTCACAAGTTCCAGCCCAGCCTGGGAAACTTAATGTCTTATCAAGACCATGTCTCAAAATAAAAATAAAAAGGGCTAAGGAATGAAGCTCAGTGCTCAATCCCAGTGCCACAAAAAATAAATAAAGACTGAGTATTACATAATTCTGTATCTGTGAAATGTCTACAGTAGCTGAGCTTGATGGTGCATGCTTAAGGTTTCAGCACTCTGGGAGGTTGGCAGGATGATCAACCTAGCCTGGGCAACTTACTGTGTTAGTTAGACCCTGTCTCAAATTTTTAAAAAGGAAAAAAAAAAAAAGGTGAGATTGTATGTTATGTGAAGACCCCAAGTTCAATCCTCAGTACTGAGAAAGAAAGGGAAGAGAAAGAAAGAGAGGGAAAGAAAAGATTTAAAACAGGCAAGATAGAAAGCTGGTCAGTAGTCATCGAGGTGGAAGGTGATGAGGAAAGGGAGGAAGTGATTATTAATAGTTTTTTTTCTGAGACAAGGTCTCTCTTTGTAGTCCAAGCTGCCCTTGAGTTCACAATCATCCTGCCCCACGCTCTGAGTGCTAGAATTACAGGCATGCACTGCCACATCCAACTGGGAAGGAGTTTCTTACTGGGGGAGAGGGGAGGAATGAAGATGATGATGGTGATTGATGCACAAATCTGAGTATAGAGGAAAAATTATTGAGCTGCACATTTTTAAATGAAAGAATGTCTTGGTGTATAAACCGTATCTCAATAAAGTTATTTAAAACAATTTTTTTAAATCCTCCTTAGGAAGCTGAGGGACTGGGGTCACCCTGGCATGTGACATTAGTCACCAAAGTAGACTTCAGATCCACATTCAGGTCTGCATACGCCTTTCCTTGAAGATAATCATGCTAGTTCTCTACTCAGCTCAGCACTGACCATGGCCTCAATCTCCAGTACAAGAATTAAAAAAGAAAAAAAGCAGGATTGGGTTAGTGCCACTAGAGGGAGAACAGAGCAATCATTTCTGCCTCTCAAAACAGAGTGAGGGAACCAGGTTGCTGAGGGCAAATTTGTAATCCCAGCATTTGGAGACAGGAGGATCACCCACCCACCCAGCCTTGGGCAACTTAACAACTTACTAAGTCCCTGTCTCATAATGAAACCTAAGAATAGGCTGAAAGTGGAGTTCAGTGCCAAGGCTCTGGGCTCAGCGTTGGGCTTGATCCTCAGTGCTAAAAAAAAAGAGAGGGGGGTGGGGGGAGAAAAAGGATTGGATGAGGGATGAAGAAATGGCAGAGCGGTTAAAGTGCTTGCCTAGCAAGCTTAAGGCCCTGGGTTTGATTCCCCACACCACATAAAGCTGGGTGTGGTGATGCACGCCCAGCCTCGGCTAAATAGTGAGCTCAAGACCAGGCTGGGCTACAGAGTGAGACCCTGTCTCAAAAAAGACAAAAAAAAAAATCTGGGTGAGACATTGCAGTTAGGTGAGACATTGCAGTTGTAATATAAAGGCTGGCTAGTATTTCTTTCTCTCTTTTTCTTTCTTTCCCTTTCTTCTCTTTCTTTCTTTTTCTTTCTTTCTTTCTGTGTGGCACTGGGGATTAAGCCCAGGGCCTTCATACTATACTACATTCTCAGCCCATTTTTTGGTGTTGATTTTGAGAGTCTGTTTAGATTGTCATTGCTTTAGCTGGGCTCAAACTTGAGACCCTCTTGTCTCAGCCTCCCATAGTGCTGAAATTATAGGCCTGTGCTACCAGGTCCCGCTAGAGCTTCACGTGTCATCATCTGTTTTCATGCACTGCACCTGGCAGTTCACAGCTGCCTCCGGATGGGCCTCTGCTCCCTCCTGACAAGCGATGTGTGTGCCAGCATTGTGGTCCAGTGCCATTGCTGCTTCCTTAGCCAGTGCTGCAGCATTAGGGTAATTAATATTTTGTGGAATTTTACCCTGGTTGTTAAAACAAGTGGAAATTTTTCAAAATGCCAACTGATGATACTAGAGATATAAAAATTTTTATAACTTACTACAGTAGGAGGCCAACAGGAGGACCAAGAGTGGCAAATCTTTTCTTTCTTTTCTTTCTGAAACAGGGTCTTGATCTATAGCTGCAGTCTGCTCCTGAACTCACTGTGTGGCCCCGGTTAGCCTTGGACTCAAGGCAATCCTGCTTCAGCCTCCTGAGTGCTGGGATTACAGGTATGCACCACCCTGCCAGTTTATGTAGTGCTGGGGAATCAAACTCAGGGCCTTGCTCTTGCAAGGCAAGTACTTTAACCACTGTGTCATTCCTCCATCCCCAAGAGTGGCAAATCTTTTGCCATGACTGGTTAGGAGCTCACTGGACTTAAGCCCATCAATTATGTACTCAAATGGAAAACAAAAGTATAAGCAAGCCAGGCCTGGTGGTAGAGACTTGTAATCCTAGTACTCTGGGAGGCTGAGACAGGAGGATCACAAGTGTGAGTCCAGCCTGGGCAACTTAGTGAGACCTTGTCTCAAAATCAACCATAAAAACATGTAGCTCAGTGTGAAGGCCCTTGGCTGGATCCCCAGTTACACAGACATACACAAACACATAAACTGTAGGCAAATGATTTGGAATTACCATTGAAGAAAATATTCAAAAGGGAAGATGTTATGATGTTATATATATATTCATCTCTGAAAATGGGATCCCTTCTTCCTTATAGCATTTAAACTATTATTCAACAAGTACACACTCACCTTTACACATGTTCCAGGACGTGTTAGATTCAGAACAATCTTAATTTCATGAAACAGCTCTAATGAGAAAGTACTAGCTGGCATCTGTCAAAGCATTCATTCATTTCCCCCACACTGAGGTCCAGGGGGGAGAGGCAGTCTGCCACGATGAGGATGCCAAGCGTGGGAGGCCTCACCACGCTTTTTTATTTTTTATTTCTTGTCTTTTGTGGTGCTGGGAATGGAATCCAGGCAAGCTTCTTACCCATTTCCAGCCTTTTTTTTTTTTTTTTTTTTTTGAGACAAGGTCATGCTAACTTGCCTAAGCTCCACTTCAAATTGTAATCCTCTTGCCTCAGCTTCCAAGAGCGCTGGGATTAAGGCCTGTGCCACCCAGCCCAGTTTACAGGTATGTCTAAAAGGTTAAAAAGGAACAAGGTGGCCTGAAAATGGATTTCTAAAATACTGACATTTGTACCTCAGTCTCTTTTCTGTATCCTACCCTTTATAAAACCTCCAGTCCTTCACCCGGTATGGCTTCTCCCTTGGAAACTTGCACGCTATCCCTCTTGATAGAGGATTCTGATCTGAATAAGCTCTTGTCTTTCCTATATTCTTTATCTGTTGGTAAAATTCTTTTCACCAACTGCGTCACCAGCCCTCCACATGACATCCGGCAGCAAGTAGGGTCAAATTCCATCCTCAGCTGTTGGATGGGAAGGACTTGTCATGACAACGAGGCGGCTAGCTCTGCAGGCATAGTCTAAAGGCTGTAAGACAGTGGATGCTCAGTCAGCTAACCCTAAAGCCAAGACAATCAGGGAGGACATGGCGCTTTGGACGTGTGAGAAGCACTTGATTGTGCAAAAGGGAAAGCAGACGCAGAGCTCATTCTCTGGGACAGAGTGACTTTCTTCTTCCGCACAGCCGGTTCTTTCCTGACCCGTCCAACCCCAGCTGCTGTAGGGAAAGAGCTGACCATGTTGGGAAAGTTCAGGGGCAAGTTTGTCCACAGGAGCCCAAGTTCCCAGCCTCCCCAGGCCTGTGGGGAGGAAGTGGTTCTGGGTGCAGCCCAAGCAAGCTCAGAGCTGCCTGAGCTGACAGGCGCTAAGTCCCTCAGTGAAGGGACAGGGATGGCTGTAACCAAAAGAACACTAGCTAGGCACCAGCCTGCAGACAAACCCTAGGCAGGCAGGCACACTGATGCAACTAGTAGCTAAAAACACAAAGAAAACTGGAAATTCCATGCCAGTGACACCAAGGGGCCACAATCTGGGTAGAAGCAGAGCCCTGAGCTCCAGGGTAAACAGATGCATGGGTCTCAACTTCCACATCCCTCCACCATCTCACAATTTTTCTCTATTTTGTTCAAGTCTTTGATTTTTTTTTTACACTAAGTTTGGGAGATTTCTTAAATTTTATCTTTTAATCTCTCTAGAATTTTTTGAAAATCTCTACTATCAAGTTTTTAATGTCTAACAATTCTTTTTAGCTTTCATGTATTTTTTTCTTTTTCTTTTCTTTCTTTCTTTCTTTTTTTTTTTTTTTTTTTTTTTTTTTTTTTTTTTTTTTTTTTTTTTTTTTTTTTTTTTTTTTTTTTTTTTTTTTTTTTTTTTTTTTTTTTTTTTTTTTTTTTTTTTTTTTTTTTTTTTTTTTTTTTTTTTTTGAGACAGGGTCTAGCGGTATAGCCCAGGCTGGTCCCAAACTCACAGGTGTAGCTCAGGCTGGCTTTGGACTCAGGATGATCCACCTTCCAGCTCTCTGTGGTGCTGGGAATTGAACTCAGGGCCTTGGGCTTGCAAGGCAAGAGCTTAAACCACTGTGCCATCACTCCCCCCTTAGCTGTCATTTTTTCTGGTCCAAATATATCTTTCATAGTTTATGTTCAGGACTGGAGGAGTAGCTCAGCAGTAAAAGCACTTGCTTAGCAAGCACAAAACCCCAAGTTGAATTCCATAACTCCACCTAAGCTGAGTGTGGTGGCACATGCCTAGAATTCCAGCACTCTGGGAGGCTGAGGCAGGAGGATTGCTGGGAGTTCAAAGTCAGCCTGGGCGATGTAATGAGTTCAGAACCAGCCTGGACTATCATGTGAAAAGTTCAAAGTTTGAATGAGTAATAAGAAAAGGCACTGGACAAAATCTGCTTCTGTCTCTCTGATTCCTGTGTGTTTTTATTTTTGCTTTTTGAGATATAGTTGTACTATGTCTGCTAGCTGACCTCTAGTAATTCTCCTGCCTCAGCCTCTAGAGAAGCTAGGACTACAGGGACAGGCCACAAGGGCCAGGCTCCCTAAAAGAATATCTTTTTTTTTTCTCTCCTCCCAACAGTACAAGTGCTACATCTGAAAAGAAAGACTTGTGCCTTTTTTTTGTTATTGATTGTTTTTGTTTCTGAGACAGGTTCTTGCTCTATAGTCCAAGCTGGTCCTGAACTCACTATGGAGCCCAGTAGCCCAGGCTGTCCTCAAATTCATAGTAATCCTCCTGCCTCAGCCTCCTGAGTGCTGGGATTACAAATTGCACCACCCAGCTCCTTTCTCGCGGGGTTCCTGAGGTGAATGTGTTTTCTCAATTGAATCACCTTTTCTTATCAAAGCTTTCTCTACATAATTATCCTCTTCAAGTCTGGGAACAGGTCTCTGTCTCCCACTTACACTCAATCAGAGGTGAGCAGCCCACTGTGCCATCCCCGGGAGCACTCTTCCCTTGAAGTTTTCCCTAGACCCTGAAACCCTTTTATTCCTGATTAAACTCTCCTTGATTACACTATTTGAATGTGGCATTGAATCTTGCCTGGTTTCATTCACTAGATCAAAGGTAATTTATTTATTTATTTATTTATTTTTTTGGTGGTGGTACCGGGGATGGAAACCAGGGTCTTTTCACCACACTACATCCCCAGCCCACTTTCAGTTTTGAGACAGGGTCTCACTGAATTGTTAAATTGTATGGGCTGGGCTTGAATTTGAGAACCTCCTGCCTCAGTCTCCCAGAGTGCTGGGGTTATAGGCTTGCCCCACCAAAACTAGCTTTTATTTTTTTTAGTTGGTTTTATTTGGTTTGAGACTAGGTCTTGCTATGTAATCCAGGCTGGCCTTGAATTTATGATCCCCTACTTCTGGTTCCTTCCCAACTGCTGGTATCACAAGCACACACCACTATGCCTGGCTTTTCCCCCTCCCCACCTCGCTATTTTTTTTCCCCAGTGCTAGAGGGCAAACCTCAGTCCTTGGACATCTCCAGATCTGGAAAATGTTATTTAGACCCAGGTTTGATGAAGCAGCAACATATGTATAGAAATGTGATTGGGCACGGAGGGTATAGACTGATGGTAACAGGCTGAGTGAGGAAGCCTAGCAAAGCCTGTCTGTTCAGATTCTTCTTGGCCTCTCACCTGTAGCAAGCCATCCTCCTTGGCACTGAAGTTTTTGTGACCTGCTTTTGGCCAAAGAAAATATTTTATTTTTCTGCCAGCTTGAGACGGAAAGGCTGGGGAAGGTTAACATAATTATTTCTAGTTTATATGGCTGGCTTTGGGGAAAGAGCCTTTAGTTTCTATGACTTGTCTTGGAGGGAGAGGAATTCTGCTTTCTATATCTTGCTTTGGAGGAGCTAAAGGGGTGAAAGACAGAAAGGCAGGAACTGGAGGAATGGCTCAGCAGTTAAACACTTGCCTAGCAAGTGCTACATCAAGCGCTAAGTACCTAAGTTTGATTCCCTAGCACCACATAAGCCAGGTGCGGTGGTGCACACCTATAATCTATTACAGACATGTGCTACCACTCCCGGCTTATTGAATTTTTTAAATAATGTATCACTGGTGCAGGAGGAATGGCACAGAGGTTAAAGTGCTTGCCTAGCAAGCATACAGCCCTGAGTTCAATTCCCCAGTGCCACATAAGCGGTGGTGGTGCACACCTGTAATCCCAGCACTCGGGAGTCCGAGCCAGCCTGGGCTACATGGTGAGTTCAGGACTAGTCTGGGCTACAGAGTGAGACCCTGTCTCAAATTTGAAAAGAAGAAGAAGAAGAGAAGAAGAAGAAGAAGAAGAAGATAGTGTATCACTAAATTAGGAGATCTCGTTCTCTGTTTTTCTGTCTCTCTTTGTGGTACTGTTGCATCAAAGACCACAGGGGCAAGTGGAGGATCACGATAGGTTTATTACAATACCCGGAGAATGACTAGCCAGGCTGGGGCACAGACTCCTATCTGTCAGAGTCTGGCCCTGAATCGAAGTTTTACAAAGTTTTTATAGTCAGATTTTACAACACACACAAGATTCCATGTAACAAACAAGATACAGCTGATGTATTTAGGACAATACACAGTGAGTGTAGCTGGGCCTGTTTCCATCCTGGTTTCAACTTTGGTTTCAGGTACATTGTTTTATTCTGTGCCATTGAGGTTAGCAGGCAGTTCCCGGTGGCTTTGGCAAGCAAGCTTACTCCAGAAGCCAAGGAAGCTGGTTAGTAACATGTAAGCCAGTACTCTTTCAGTACTGGGGGTTGACTCTAAGCCCTTCAAATTAAGCTACATCCTCAGCCCATTTTGATTTTTGATTTTGAGTCTGTGTCTTGCCAAGTTGCCTAGGCTGGGCTTCCTCCAGCTTGGGATCCTCCTGCCTCAGATTCCCAGAGTACGGGAATTACAGGCTTGTACTAAAAGGCCTGGCTTGAGGTTTCACTTATGTCGGTACTTACCTAATAAGAGAGATAAATTTTCACAATATTTTTATTGACTAAATTCAAAACACAATAATAAATTAAGTACAGCTAGGCCTGGCAGTACAGGTTTGTAATCCCAGCACTCTAGGAGGCTGAGGCAGGAAGATCACAAATTTAAGCCCAGTCTGGGCAATTTAGTTACTGAGACCCTGTCACAAAATAAAAAATAAAAAGAGTCTGGGGATGTAGCTCCTTGTGAAGGCCCTGTATTCAATCCTCAGTGCCACAAAATAAAATAGAGTACAATTTTTTGAGACAGGGTCTTACTCTGTAGTCCAGGTTGGTCCTGAGCTCACTTTGAAGCCCATGATGACCTTGAACTCACAGCAATCCTCCTGCTTCAGCTTCTTGAATGATGGGATTATAGGAATGTGCCACTACACCCGGCTTATGTGGTTCTGGGGAGTTGAACTCAGGGTCTTGTGCTTGCTAGGCAAGTGTTCTAATTGCTGTGCTATTCTTCTAGCCCAAGTTTGATTTTTATGTGGGTCTATTAATAAAATAGAAAATAACATGTCACTGAATGGAGGCTGCAATATTAGTGTTTGCTATCATCCAAAATCATTGCAAACATTCGCCTGTTAATGCTAAGCCATAATGAGATTTCGCATTATTTCTTCCTTGAAAATGTCTTCATATACATAGATACTACTAAATACTGGTATTAATTCACAAGTATAATAAGCTGGGCGTGGTGGCACACACCTGTAATCCCAGCACTCGGGAGGCTGAGACAGGAGGATTGCCATGAGTCCAAGGCCAGCCTGGGCTCCATAGTGAGTTCAGGACCAGCCTGGACTACAGAGCGAGACCCTGTCTCAAAAAAAAAAAAAAATTCACAAGTATATGGTTTTATTTTATTTTTTTTGATCTATTTTTACTTTTTCCTTCTCCATTAATAAGTATGTCATTACTAGTCAGGTATGATGGTGCATGCTTGTAACCCCAACTCTTTAGGAGGCAGAGGCAAGAGAATTACACTTTGAATCAGTCTGGGAAATTTAATCACTTAGACTCTCAAAATTAAAAGCATTGTAAAAAGCCTGGGGACAGGGACTGGAGGAATAACACAATGGTTAGGGTGCTTGCTTAAGTAAGCACAAAGGCCCTAAGTTCAATTCGCAAGCACCATACAAGCTGGGCATGGTGGTGCATACCCATGATCCCATACCCGTGATCCCAGCGCTCTGGAGGCTGAGGCATGAAGATTGCTGATTTCGAGGCCAGGCTGGGGTACACAGTGAGTTCAGGACTAGCCTAAATTACAAAGGGAGACCCTGTCTTAAAAACAAAGCAAAATATAAAATACTGAGGTGATAGCTTGGTGTAGAGGCTCTCGGTTCAATCCCTAATACTTGGGAGGGAAAACGGCAGTACTTTTGGAAGAATGTTGGGGTTATCTGGGGCCTCGCTGTGTACTGCCACAGGACAAGGAGACTTGGAACTCGGAGTTACTGTGTCTTTCAGCAGAATGGTTTAATTTAGAATGTACGTGGTCATCACTTCCTCTGCTCCCTGAGGAGGCAGGTTGACACAGGACAAAGGCTGAGAGTTCTTTCTCACCTTCTGCAGATCTGTTTCAGGAGCCTCCACACTTCTAGAAAGTTCTTTTATACATCCATGTTTTCAGCAGAGTTACCTGCAGGTTTAGGATTTTTGTTCCCCCAGCAGGGTGGATGGAACGGAGGCATACCTGTTTTATTTGTAGTTTGAGTCTTGCTAAGTTGCTCAGGGGCGATCTGCTACCTCAGCCTCCTGATTACAGGTGTGCATCACCACGCTGGGCTGGGTTTAGGATTCTAAACCACTACGGTGGCTAGTGAGTAGCAAACACGTCCCCTAGCCAGGTCTTAGGAGGCACAGGGGTCGCAGAGAATCGCCTGAGTCCGGACGAGGCTCCCTTAGGGTGGGGAAACACACAGATCTGCTCCACTTTGCTCAGAGCCGGCCGAAGTGAGAATGGCTTTCCCCGGTCAATTTCTACTTTTGCCACCGTCATCTTCCTACCGGAATCTTCCCTGAGCCGAGAGCCTCAAGCAGGGAAGTCCCGCAGCTGCGGGCGCGCGGCCACCGACCCACTGCCCTCAAACTGCAGCACGCGGGCGCGGATGGGAGGCGTGCGCGCCCTGGAGGGCGGGCCAGGGCGGGGCGGAACGGGCCAGGCGGGGCTGCGCGCGCCTAGGCTTGGATGGGGCGGAGCTTGCCCGGTTCGGTGTGACGGCGACCCGATGGCGGGTGTCGCTGGGCGGCTGGCGCTCTGGGAGCCGAGCACCGCGTGGTAGGGGCAGCAGGGACCCATCGCGCGCAGGCCATCAGACCCAGACGAACATGATCCTTCTTTCTGGAGAGAAGATCGGGGTAGCTCCCGTGGCTGGGCTGGGCCATGAACACCGAGCCCCGACTGGACTGGGGAGAGAAGGGCGGGCAGGCGGCGCGGTCTCTCTAAGAACGTATTCCTGCTGACACCGAGTGAGTAACCTGGCTCCAGGTCCGGGGAGAAACCCCGAGGAGAGATGGGTCCTTAGTCCCATATAGATAGGTGGATGAGCGTACAAATTTCTGGGTGCGGAATATGGGGAAGTTGTAAATGGGGGAGGAGCCTCTGCTTTCAATCAAAGCCCCTAGGTGCCTTGGAAGTTTTAACAGGGCTCCTGGAAAGGGTGCTGAGATCAAGCAAAGCCAAGTTCAAAGATAGGAGAGGCCTCACCTAGCTTTGGTGTTCATAGGGCACGGCCCTTTATGAATCTGGGTAAGCCCAGAAGCTTGTGAGTGGTGGGGAGAAGGCCAGAGCTTCATGCTTGGTTGGGGGGAGACCACTTTCCAGTGCTGGGAAGTGGAGCTGGCTGGTGGGGCATCCAACAGCTCCCTGAGGACTTCAGAGGGCGAGGAGCACTTTGCCTCCCTGAAGTCTCCCTATGCAGAGGGGTGAGGAGGCTGAGTGGTTTGAGGATACAGAGTGACCAGAATGGGGATTGTGAAGTCACAGAGAAAGTGGGATGCTGCAGCTGGGGCTGCCTGCCTGGGGAGAGGGAAGGTGTTACCCAGGCACTCTCAGTGCTTTCTGTCAGAGAAGGGACCCTTGGGATCAACAGGGCCCAGCTGGTGCCCAACGTGGACTGATGAGTCGGGTGAGGACACCCCACCATAAGGGTCTCCCTCCCCATCCTACATTGGAATAAAAACACTCCATGTCCACTCACCAGGGGCCTAATACCACCCAGACCATGTGCAAGGAAAGCAGTATAGAGACTGAGTGGCACATCCTGCTGTCGCCCTTTCTCCCTGCTCCTGGGGGCAGATTGCATTTGCTCTGTCCAAGCCCAGCTCTGTGAGCTTCTTGTTTTGCCGGGGTAGCTGACATCCAGGAGTTGGGGTACCAGGGCTCTGGGGAATATGTGCTGGAGAGCCGAGGCATCTGGAAGGTCACCACTGACTCCCACCCTCCCACTTCTCCAGATGAGGAGGCCTCCATGGCTGTGATAAGCCTGCTGTTCTTGGCAGTGATGTATGTTGTTCACCACCCCCTGATGGTCAGTGACCGGATGGACCTGGACACACTAGCCAGGAGTCGGCAGCTGGAAAAGCGAATGAGCGAAGAGATGCGTCAGTTAGACATAGAATTTGAAGAGAAGAGGCGAGCAGCTGAGCAGAAACAGAAGGCCGAGAACTTCTGGAGAGGAGACACATCCAGCGACCAGTTAGTGCTGGGGAAGAAAGACATGGGGTGGCGGTTCCAGGCAGATGGCCAGGAGGGGCCTCTGGGCTGGGTCCTGGGAAACCTGTGGAATGCTGGCCTCGTTTGCCTTTTTCTCGTCTTTGAGCTCCTGAGACAGAACATGCAGCATGAGCCAGCCTTTGATTCCAGCAGCGATGAAGAGGAGGAAGTCCATGTTGTGCCTGTCACCTTTGATAGCTGGTTCACTGACCTCCCCTCCCAGGAGGCTCTGGAATCCTTTTACAAATACTATGTCAAAAATGCAATTATCCGTGACCTGCCCAGCACCTGTGAGTTTGTGGAGAGCTTTGTGGATGATCTCATTGAGGCCTGCCGTGTGCTCAGCCGCCGGGAAGCTCACCTGCAATTGGAGGACTGCTTGGGCATTGGAGCTGCTTTTGAGAAGTGGGGAACCCTCCGTGAGACCCAGAAGTTTGATATCCTGGTTCCCATTATTCCGCCACAGGGCACTATGTTTGTTTTGGAGATGAGGGATCCAGCCGTTGGCCACCGCTGTGGCTGTGTGCTGGTTGAGTCTGAATGTGTGTGCAAGCGTGAGAAGCTTCTGGGCGACGTGCTGTGCCTGGTGCACCACCATGGTGACCACTTGGCGGTCTCGGGCAAGTGTCGTAGCGCTATTAAGGCAGCTTTCTGCACTGGCTCTCACTTGGATGTGTTCAAGACTGTGCAGTGGTTCCGGAACCTGGTGGGCAATGCTTGGACCCTAGTGGCCCATAAGTATGACTTTAAGCTCAGTCTCCCGCCCTCTACCACCTCCTGCAAGCTCAGGCTGGACTACCGCTCTGGCCGCTTTCTGTCAATCAGCTTGGTCCTGGGGGTGCAGCGGGAAGACACCTTAGTCTACTTGGTGAGTCAGGCCCCTGAGCAGGAACAGCTCACTAGTGTGGACTGGCCTGAGTCCTTTGCAGCCTGTGAGCACTTGTTCCTGAAACTGGTAGGGCGCTTTGCCCCTGAGAACACCTGCCACCTCAAGTGCCTCCAGATTATTTTGAGTCTCCATGACCACCAGAGCTCACCCACTGGGGCATCCCCCCCCATCCTCACCACCTACCACTTCAAAACAGCCCTAATGCACCTGTTGCTACGGCTGCCTCTAACCGACTGGCAGCACAACTTACTCTCTCAGCGGCTACAGGACCTTCTCTGGTTTTTGGGCCGTGGCCTCCAACAAAGGTCTCTCCATCATTTCCTCATTGGTAACACATCCCTGCCCCTGACTGTACCGATTCCTAAGACGTTTCGGAATGCCGAGCCTGTCAATCTCTTCCAACACCTGGTGCTAAACCCCATGGCACACACACAGGCAGTGGAGGAGTTCCAGAACCTTCTGACCCAGGTGAAAAAACTGACTTGTGCCCCACTGGCTGAGTCATCTTAATGGAAAAACCATTTTAAAAAATCAGGACAAGATATTTCTAATTCCTCAGGATGCAAGAATTTATTTTTCACATATATCAGCAGTATATGTGACCTTCACCTTGCCAGTACAAGCTAGGAGAGGGTAAGATACATTAAGAAATGTATGCATTAACTTTGGGGGCAGGCTGCAGCGCAGGAAGCCTGGTCTGACCCAAAGAAGTTCCAGGGAAATGGATGTTACAGGATTATCTTGCTGCTTAGGAGTTAAGAGCCTGTGAAGTTATATTTCTGTGTCAACACTGGAAGTGAACAAGTACCACAGAATACCTTCATTCCAGCTTACTCCTTCTGAAATGACTCCTAAGACATTCCTTGTGAAATAGTTTCCTTGTTGAACTGTTAGCTGAATTCCCATCCAGACTGTGGCACTATTACTTTATCTCAAATATTGTGATGGCAGTTTTTCATGCTTTAAGATCTAATTTTTCAGCACCTCACTTTTTTGAAAATATAGCCAAGATGTTTACTTTCAATTTTCTTAATTAGTCCTGTTTTCATATAACATTATAGCTATTTTTATGCATCTGAGAAAAATCTCCAGTACTAACCCAGTAGCTTGTAAGTATTACTTCAACAAATACTAAGTCAAGGGTGATCTGCCCCATAGTCGAGATAATGTACTTCTCTGTCTATTGAAGCAGTCAACATTCCAGTGCCAGGAAACATCGCAAAACTCTTCACCAGCAAAATCTCTCTGGGGTCCCTGAGCACATACTCTTGTTTCTGAGGGCAAGTCACTTGTTAAATGGAGAGGTGTAGCTATCACCGGTACCTGTGCATTTTCTGGTCATGCCTTTGTATTCTGTATTTTCAAAGGATTACTGGAGGCATGTTTGCAGTTTGCGGGGGTCATCACAATCCCGGCCAGTTGCCAGGGCTGGACAGGAAGGGCTGGACTGTGAGGCAGTTCAGCTCTAACAGTTCTGATTGTAAGAGATATGATGGGTTTGTTTTTCCCTTTTTTCTTTAGCATCCTGAGGAGGTGTTAAGAAATAATTGGGGTGTAGTTGTTTTGGAAACATCACTGCTGATTAGCCCTGCCAGGAAGATCTGCTGAGAACCTAGCCCCACATTTGACTTAACCTCAGAAATTTTAGGGCTTCTGTGTGGCATTTATATCCTCCCCCTTAGCAAAAATAAATGTCCCAGAAACTGACATTAGCCATATTTGGAATTCCTACTGCACAGTAGCTACATCTGCCAGGTACTGCTTTTAAGGTAAGATTCAATGATGGTTGGTTCTATGCTAGTGGAATTCTGGCATTTTAAAAATATGTATTTGGGGGGGCTGGAGGAATGGCTGTGGTTAAAGTGCTTGCCTAGTAAGTGCTAAGTCAAGTACTAAGTATTAAGTTCAAATTCCTACTACATAAACTGGGCATGGTGGCACATGCCTGTAATCCCAGCACTCGGGAGGCTGAGACAGGAGGATTGCTGTGAGTCCAAGTCCAGCCTGGGCTCCAGAGCAAGTTCAAGACCAGCCTGGGCTACAGAGCGAGACTCTGTCTCAAAAAAATGTATTTTTTACTTTAGAAGATCATTTTCTGATGTTTCAGTTCCAAAGCAAGAAACAAGGTTATTTTCCATATAGAATTAGAATCTATGCAACAACACACTCAGAAGATCAGCATTCTCACATATATGTTCCCAAAAAGTTCATGACAGCTCCATCCATTACACCCAGTCTCTCTGTCTGTCTCTCTCTCTCTCTCTCTCTCTCTCTCTCTCTCTCTCTCGTCAGGATCTTGCTCTATAGTCCAAGCTGGTCCTGAACTCACTACATAGCCCAAGCTGGCCTCAAACTCACAGCAATCCTCCTGGCTCAGCCTCCAGAATGCTGGGATTACAGGTGTATGCTACCATGCCCAGCTATCATCCCCGTCTTTCTCAATGTACCTTAAACCGGTCTGTCCTGTGGTTTCCCAGTGGCATGGCCAGTAGCCAGGAAAGAATAAATCAGAGAGTTAAGGAACTAGGTTACTAGTTTTCATGGTGTCCAAACTGAAATAAAAACAACCTTAGTGGCTACCAATAACAAGCAAAGGATCTCGAGGTTTGCACAGACAGAAAGATGGGGGTATGATTTCTAGGTCTGCATGGTTCTTTCGAGTCTAGTAGGAGACAGAAAACATGAAACTACAAGTGGGCAGTTGATTAGGAAACAATCAGCAAAGCCTGGGTGGGGCCAAAGCGCAAGAAAGAGTACAGGAAAAAAACACAAAACCAAGTAATAATGAGAAGAACAGACCTGCAGTGTTCTGGGAATACTCTCACAAAGAAAGAACTTTCCAGATATTTAGGAAGCTAAGTTTTATTTTGAAACAAAACCTGGCGAACCCCCAAAATGCACAGCAGTTCTAGTATGGGAATGCTCAGCATTTACCGAGCACTGCCAATGGCCCAGGCACCGTTCTAGCTGCTTTATGGCCAATAAGTGGCTCTTCACCACTTCTATTTTACATATGAGGAAACTGAGGCACAGAAAGGGTATGGAACTTTGCCATGGCACAACTAGTAGCATAGCTTAGAAGAAAGTACCTTCTCTCACAACCTTTCATCGTGGCCTTGAGAATAAATCAAGATTTAGGAGTTAAAGTGCTTTGAAAAACCAAATGTACTATATGAATTATAAGGTACAGAGAAACACACTATTGTTTGGTAATTCTAGAAGACAGTAATTGGCTATTAGTTGGAATTTCATGTCACAAAAATTAAAGGCATTTGCTTAGAGGACAGAATAAATGCAAAGCCGTACCAACTACTGATACATGCCCATTTTATCCCATTGGCTTGATGGTTTGAATCAGGTACATTATGATACAGGCCAGCTACAGATTGGAAAGCCAGAGCAAATCTGAGGCCTAAATTTTGCTTGGTCGGGTAGCAAACTGGTAACAGCCTTTTAGTGAAGTCGAATCCTGATGAGTACAAGAGAGGAGGGAATGGCTCCTGCACCACTTTTCTGGCAGCCTAGGAGTAGCGGAGTGACCTACTATTGTACTTTTATACAGAAAGGAACTTAGTTTCGCATGCCATTGATACCACTGATAAATCATTCACTCTGCTGGCACCCTCCATAACCCTTGTCCCAAAACAAAGACAGCATTCAGAGCAGGAGGTAAATAAAGACTTGCCTGCCCTGGGTGTGCCTTGCCACAGACACAGGTAGAGCTGGCTCTGCCTCCCTGCACATGAAGCCCCAAGCAGTCAGCCTAGGGGCTCCATTAACATCAGTGAACAGCCTCAAGCCTCACTTTGTGGGTCTAAGTCCTTCCTATGCTTGAGGTTCCAAGCCAGTTCTTTAGGGGCTCCCAATTCAGTGCTGCTCTTTGAGCACAGGTGATCAAGCTTCTCCAGTGTACTCAACAGAACAAGTGAGGGAACCCATGTTGCAGTCCGCTTGTCCTAGAAGGGAGGAATGAACAAAAAGATGCAGACAAAAGACACACACACACACACATATATAGGGGAAGACTGCAGCCACGAGACTGCGCTCTTTATTTTTATAGGTCCCTAATCTAACCCCCTCTCTTACTCGCTAACCTTTATCCTAATTCTATCTTGCATCTCTTATTAGACCACCTAGCTTTGTTATCTAGTCAAGGAGTCTCAAAGTCTGCCATAGTCTGCTTGCGTTTGTTTGCCACAAGCCAAGAGAGGCCCTCATTTGCAAGAGACCTCTAGCCCCTCCCGTATGCAGGCAGTGGCTCACCTTGGATGGCAAAACAAGAATTGTCTGAGACCCCAAGCCCTTCCTGTTTGCAGGCAAGGGCCCATCATCTCAGACTGTAAAACAAAAGACTACCTGAGATTCCAAGTCCTTCCTGTTTGCAGGCCAGGTCTCTTCATTCCAGGGGCAAGACAAAGATATCTGTCTCCATTGAGAGAACAGAGTCAAACTCCAGACTAGTTTAATCATTTAAGCTTTCGTGGTCTGTGTCTTTAATTGTTGGTTCCCTTTAAACCCAGTCCTGGTGGCACAGTCCTAGAATCTGAGCACTCTAGAAGGCTGAGGTAGGAGGATCATAAGTCACAAGTTCAAGCTCAGCCTAGGCAACTCAATTTAGGGAGGCCCTGTCTCAAAAAATAAAAAAATAAAAAGGCTAGGGATGTAGTTCAGCGTGAAGGCCCTGGGCTCAATCTCCAGCACCAAAACAAAACCTAAGTGAGGGAGATGGGAGTGATGGCAGAAGCCCTACAGTACGCCGAGCCTACATATTCACAGGGAGTTGGATTTGTTAGCTAGCTCTAAACCAAGTCTAGTGAAAAGGATGCCGTTTCCAACTTTATTGATGGCGAACATACCCAAACCAGGAATTTTTTTTTTTCAGGTGACTGAACCCAGGGTCTCAGCCCAGATTTTACCTTTCTATTTTTCCCACGCAATGCATATTTAAGTACTTGATGTGCTCCAGGCTAGCATCAGGCCCTGGGAAAATGATGGTGAATGAAGACAACTTTATCCTCATGGAGATGATAGTTTATGAGAGGACAGACGTGAAAGTCACTTGTAAAACTGCAATGAGGACAAGTTCTATTGGAGCTTCCAGGAAGGAGTCTTGAGTGTATCAGGAAAGGCTGAGGAAGTGACAGCAGCTGAAGCCTGGCTAGAACTAAGTGGGTGAATAAGGTAAGAATGAAGAGGCTCCTAGGTAGAAGCAGGAGCATATGTGCAAAGGCCTTCTGGTGGCAGTGAGCATGGTGACACACACCTATCATCCCAGCAACTCAGGAGGCTGAGGCAGGAGGATCACAATTTGAGGTTAGTCCGGGCAATTTAATGAGAACAAGTCTCAAGAAAGGGCTGAGAATGTAGCTAAGTCATAGAGTGCTTACTTGGCAGGCATGAGCCCCTGGATTTCATCACTAGTACCAGGGTTAAAAATAAAGGCCAACACTGACAGATTTTTAGAGACAAAGAAGGGGAGCTGGAGGAGTAGAACAGCAGTTAGAGCACTTGCCTAACAAGTGAATCTTTGAGTTTGATTCCCTAGTACCACAGAAGGCAGGCGTGGGGGTACACAGGCATAATCTCAGTTCTCAGAAGGCTGAGGCAGGAGGATTGTCAGGAGTTCAAGGCCAGCATGGACTACAGAGCCAGACTCTGTCTCAAAAAAAAAAAAAAAAAAAAAAAAGGGAAGGTCCAAGAGGCCAAGGGCAGTGAGCAAGGGGGCAAGGTACATAATGAGGCTTAAAAGGCCACAGGGACCAGACCCTGCAGGGCCTTGTAGAGACCTCTTTAGAAGTGCCAGGACAATGCAACTTTTGAAAAGTTTTAGACTTCTGGGAGGAAGTGGTGGGGGCCAAGCAGAACTGACAGATCAGATCTGTACTTAGGAAATACCACTCAGGGCCCAAAACGAAGGGGGTCGGAGCAGGGCAAAAAGAAGGCCAAGTGGATGAAAAGAGGACAGTATTGAAAAGAGATTTCCTAGGAGGCAAAATGCTGAATTATGAATGAATGAATTATTTGGAAAGAGGGGAGGGAGGAGTCATCTACTATGACTCTGGGATATGGATGTAGGTTTCTGGGTGGCTATGGATGGCATTGTTGAGGTGAAAATACTGTCAAGTTTTCTTTCCTCTCTCCCACATTGCCTTACAGATCTGAAGGTAGTCACTGGAAAAACAAGTTCATGCAAAAAACAAATAGCTTTAAATAGTGGCATTCACAGGCTGAAGGGCTCAATGATTAGAGCACTTGCCTTGGAAGCACAAAGCCTTGAGTTCCATTCCCCAACATCCTAGAATAGCTGCACCTGGTGGCACTCACCAGAGATAAGGCAGGAGGACTTTCACGTTGGAGACCAGCATGGGCTATACAATGAGAGCAAAGCGAGACTGTATCTTAATTAAAAATAAAAATAAAAATAAAAAAAACGGGGGCTGGAGGAATAGCTCAGAGATTAAAGAACTTGCCTACCAAGCTCAAAGCTCACAGTCATCCCCCAGCACCACATAAACAGGCACGGTGGCACACATCTGTCATCCCAGCACTCCAGAGGCTGAGGCAGGAGGATTGCTGTGAGTTTGAGGCCAGCCTGGACTCCATAGTGAGTTCAGGACCAGCCTGTCTCAAAAAAAAAAAAGTGGCTTTGACAGAGGGTAGTATTTTGGTTTGCCAAAATGACTGAGGAGCACTGACGGCAATGAGTACACTAACAGCAGAGATGGTAAGCAGTCCTACAAAGAGGGCACAATTCCCTATGTCAGGAACTGCTGCCCTCTGGATGGCACTAAGAGGAGAAACACAAAGGATGCTAAATGTGTGAATTTTTTTTTTTTTTGAGACAGGATCTCTGTAGTCCAGGTTGAGTCCTGAATTCACTATGTAGCCCAGGTTAACCTTGAAATCATGGCAATCGTCCTGTCTCAGACTCTGGAGTGTTGGGATTACAGGCATATGCCACTAAACCTAGCTATTATGCAGTGTGTAACATGCCTGTCATCCCAGCACTCAGGAGGATGACACTAGATTTGAGTTTGAAGCCAGCCTGGCTACACATTGAGTACAGGAGCAGCCTGGAGTACACAGGGAAGACTCTGTTTCAAAAAAAACCAACAACAGAACTGCATGTCATGACACAAACCTGTAATCCCAGCATTCTGAGAGGCTGAAGCAGGAGGATCACAAGTTTACACCCAGCCCAATTTAGAGGCCCTGTCTTAATAAATAAATAAGTAAATAAAATAAATAGTGAGATTCAGCCTGGGGATGTAGTTCAGGGAGACGGTCCTGGTTTTAATGTCCAGCAATATTCCCCTTCCAGTCCCCACCAAAGAAATACAGGATGCTCCACGGATATTTGGTGGAATTGCCCTAGCCTGTCCTCCCTTAATAGAGCCCTCCGGGTCAGATGACATCGAATGGATAGGCTGGGCCTCTTTCTGGCACTTGCCTCCCATTGTTGCCTTCTTTGGGCGGGGGTGGGGGCGGGGTGGTGTTGAACCCAGGTCTTTGTGTTAAGCTCTGCTCTGCACTAAGCTGCCCAGCACACCTCCCAGAAGCGTTCAAGAACACTGGGGCTGGGAGTGTAGCGTAGTAGTTAGACCGCTCGCCTAGCAAGTGTAAGGCCCGGAGTTCCATTCCCCAGCACCACGTGGTGGCGCACACCTGTAATCCCACCACTGTGGGGAGCTGAAGCAGGAGGTCTGCCATGAGTTGGAGGCCAGTCTGGGCTACACACAGAGTTCCGGACCAGCCTAGCATACAGAGCAAGACCTTGTCTCCAAACAAGAATCTGATTCCGAAAACGATCGCCTTCATTTTGGCTGGCACCGCACCTCCCTCCCGCGTTGGGTCCCTATTTCCTCGGTCCCACACCTCGTTTCTCCCCTTCTCCTCCCTGCGTTTTGCTGCCCTCACTGCTCAGCACTCGAGAACTGAACCTGTGTCCTGAGTCCCTACCTTCCCCCTGAGAAAATAAGCTCCGCGAAAGCAGAGCGCGGCCGGCCGTGCTCGTCGTGGGTGCCTTGGCGCCCACCTCTTTCGGAAGGAGGGCGCTCTCGCACTTCTTGGGTCGTCCAGGTATCCCGCTCTCCTCTCGCGACCCCTTGGGGAACGCCCGCTTCTGTAGGGCTCCGCGCGACTTTCCTACAGACGACTAGGACGTCTGCGCAGGCGCGTCGCAGGCCCCGCCCGGTGACGTCACGCGGCCGTTACGGCGCGAACGTCTTGGCGCGCGCAATTTAAAACCAGCTCCTGGGACGCCGAGGGCAAGATGGGACTTCCCGGGCTAGGTGAGGCTCGGCCGGCCTGAGGTGCGGTGGCCCCAGGTCCCGCAAAGAGCGTGCGCTGAGCGGGCACGTTGTCTGGCGGGCCTGGGCGGGAGGTGTGGATAAGTCCATCCCGGCTCTTAGTCCGCGGACGAAGGCGGAGGCAGGCGCCGGGGTTGGGGAGAGGGCGAGGCGGGCGCGCTCGGCCAATCGGGACGTGGCTGCTGCGCGCACTTCGGGGAGTGCGAGCCGAGTTGGGTGTCGTGGTGTTCTTAAATCCCGGGATTCCGCCACCTTGCTCCGCGTCTCTTAGCAAGTAGTTTTGCCAGGCGTGTAGTAGCCAACCTGTAATCTCAGCACTCCGGGAGGCTGAGGCAGGACAATCGCAAGTTAGAGTCCAGCCTGTGCAACTTAGCGAGAGCCTGTCTCAAAGAGCTGAGGGTGTTGACTCAGTGCCAAGGCCCTGGGATTCAGTCCGCAGTGCCGGAAACATCAAAGTGGTTTTCCTGGACTAGACCGTAGTTTTGAGGCCATGGAAGCTTTGTGGTTACTGCTTTATGTGTAGCAGACATGCATTCATTTTTGCAGTCATCCAAACGTATTTACCTCTCCCTTTGGGCCCTACCCTTGTCAGGTGCGGAGATAAGTAATAAGATCTCTGTCCTCTTGGAGCCCACTATAGGAAGTGGTTGTGACATCCAGTGCTGTGTTTGAGACTAGCAGAGTAGAGCGCTCCTTTATGCTAGGGACTCGGGGAAGTTTTAGTGTGCGGTTAGATTTGGTTTGGTTTGGGTGCTGAAAGCCTTCGCACGATGTTACATACCCAGCCCTTTTTTTTTTTTTTTTTGGTTTTGATTTTGAGACAGAGTCTCACAGAGTCACTAAATTGCCTGAGGTGGGCTCAAACTTGTGATTCTTCTGCCTCAGTCTCCCAGAGAGCTGGGATTAACGACCCTGCACCACTGGGCTTCGCTTCCAGGAAGATTTTTGTTTTGTTTTATCTTTAAGATAAGGTCTTGCTCTGTAGGCCAGGCCGATCTTGAACTCACTATGTAGTCCTGGCTGGCTTTGAACTGACAGCAATTCTGCCTCAGCTTCCCAAATGCAGGGATTACAGATGTGCGCCATCATGCCCGGTTTATGCGGTGCTGGGGAATCAGACTCAGCCTTGAGCTTGCCAGGTGAGGCAAGCGCTCCAACTGCTTAGCTACACCCCCAGCACTCAAGGAAGTTTTTTTTTTTTTTTTTTTTTTGGAGACAGTATTTCTTTCTTTAGCCCAGGCTTGTCCTGAATTCAACTGTGGAGCTCAGTCTGGCCTTGGACTCAGGACAGTCCTCCTGCTTCAGCTCCTGGAATGCTGGGATTACAGGCGTGCGCCACCACACCTGGCTTATGTGATGCTGGGTGATCGAACTTGGGTACTTAGAGCTCGACATAGCACTTGCTAGGCAAGCACTTTAACCACTGAGCCATTTCTCCAGAGACCTGGGCAGTTCCACTTGTTATTTAGATAACCTTGGACTTAGCCTGGAGTGTTCTGTTCCGTACATGCAATACATCAGGAACCATGCTGGCTCTGTCTGCAGATGGTCCCCTGTCTGGACACTCTACCTTCTATGCTGCTACTTCTCTGGTCCGAGTCACTGTCACGTGTTCTGGTTATTCGTAGTTGCCTTGTAACTGATCTTCCTGCTTGTATTTTCTCATTCCCTATTGAATCTTCTCAACATGACAGCCAAGCAGTCCTAAGAAGCCTAAGTTAGATCACTTTATTCCTCCTTTCTCATTCACGAGAGGCAGGCTCCTTACCATGGCACATTTGCCCTGTCCTTGTCCTCTCTTTTCCCTGTGGCGTTCCTGCTTTACCCGGCTCTGCAGCTTCCAGCAGGCACCCTTTGCCTCTTGTGCTGCTGTGCTGTCCCTGGGACCACCCCCCCCCCCTCGGCCGTGTTCTCCACTTGTGCTCCCAGAGCCCTCTGCTCCCATGTGGTTCCCGTAGGCGTCTGCATGCTCTTGGTTCTGATGTCCCCTTCCTGGTGAAGGCTTCCCACACTACTGTGTTGAATATGACCTCTCTCCTTCCTCTTTCCACTTTACTCTGTGATATTTGCATCCACCTCACCTGCCATATTATTTCCTCACTTCTATGAAAACATTCAAATATACAGGAAAATTGAAAGACCAATACAGTACTACGTCGCTCCTGGAACTGCTAGCACTTACCTGGTTTTGACCAATGCAATTGAAAGCAAGCTATGCACAGTGTATTACTTTACCCTTACATTGTTTCTCATGCATCTCCTAAAAATAATGCCTTTCTTCTACATAGTGTGTTATCATTGTCCCACCCAAGACAAATCAATTCCCTAATGTTTTCTGAATCTCTATTTCAGATTCCCTCAATTATCTGTAAACTCTTGCTTATAGCTGATACTTTTGTTTTTAACAAGGACAATATATGTGGGAATATATATTTCATTGGATATGAATTAGATTGTTTTCATACTGTTTTGATTTGTATGAGTCTTTGGTTTTTTAACCCAGAGAAATCCCCCAGTGCATACGTGTATTTATATTGCTGGGGTGAAACTCAGGGTCTCACTTGTGCTAGACAAGGGCTCTAGCACTGAACTATACCTTTTATTAATGTTTTATATTGAGAGAAGGTCTCTAAAGTGCCTAGTCTGGCCTTGAACTTGAAATCCTCTGCCTCAGCATTGGCATCTATAAAGAGAATGAGCCAGTTACCCCTCATTCCAGATTTGTTCCGTAGCTTCTTGTATTTCTTATAAACTGGGAGTTAGATCTAAGTGTTAATTAAATTTAGGTTAAACATCTTTGATCAAAATGTTTCCCAGATGATGCTACGCATTTCATGTTTCATCACATCAGGATGTGAGTAAACTTATGGTTGTCTTTAGTGTGGCTACATGGTAAATGTGGTGACTGCTAGAATTTTTTATAAGACTTATATTTACATCCCAAGGGCTGGAGAAATAGCATAGTGATTAGAGTGCTTGC
The DNA here is from genome assembly GCA_004027205.1 of Ctenodactylus gundi. Taxonomy (NCBI): domain Eukaryota; kingdom Metazoa; phylum Chordata; class Mammalia; order Rodentia; family Ctenodactylidae; genus Ctenodactylus; species Ctenodactylus gundi. Next base: position 55,121 of record PVKB01003565.1, on the reverse strand, counting down.
CTAGCAAGTAGGAAATCCTGAGTTCAATTCCCCATTACCACATAAGCTGAGAGTGGTATCCCACACCTGTGATTCCTGAACTTGGGAAGCTGAGGCAGGAGAATTGCTGAGAGTCAAGGCCAGCCTAGGCTACATAGTGAGTTCAGGACCAGCCTCAACTTAAGAGTGAGACCACGTCTCAAAAAATATGTATATATTTACAGTGTTTGTTCTCTGTTCCCTACCACAACACTGAAGAATTAGAACCCAGCCTGTCTGACTATAGCCCGTATTTCACCCTTGCTCAGGACCTTTGACTTCCTTGCCTGGCATCACAGTGACAGATGCTTGTTATCCTGTTTAGTTTGTGAGCTTATCAGAGGCAGCAAATTTGTCTTATCCATCTGTTATTTTTCCTTTTTTTCCCTGTGGTGCTTAAGACGGATCCCAGGGCCTTCATACCTGTTAAGCAAGTGCTGTACTCTTGAGCTACACCCCTAGTCCTGTCTTACCCCTCTTTATATCCTGTACAATGTTTGGATTCATGTCTTAGTTACTTTTCCATTGCTAGAATAAAATACCCGACATTTACAACTTAAGGGATGGTTTATTTTAGCTCACAGTTTCAGAAGGTCTCAGTCCTTTCATGGGTAGATGGCAATGGTGGACATACCTAGCAGAGACTGGAAAGCTTACAGCATGGTAGACCGGAAGCCAAGCAAGGGAGGAGGTAGGGAGAGGTAGAATAACCATAAAGGAGGCAAGTGCTGCTGTGCCTGGGACCAAAGAGATGGGGAGCCAGGAGAGATTAGAGAGAAGAGAGGTACAAACTCTGAAGAGTCGCAGCCCAGCAGGAAGTGGCAGGGGAGGGGTTAGTGCTCACCCCACCAGTCCTCTCTGTCCTCCATCTCCCATGTGCCTCCAAGCCCAGCCTGTGTTCCACCTCTTCCAAGCAGACCCCACCTCCCAACAGCTCTTGACTCCACAGTTACCTCCCTACATCTAAATACCTGAGGCTTTTGGGGACGCATTCTAGATCCAAACTATAATAATTCGTATAATAGCTGATATTTGTCCTGTCATGCATCCTTTTTCTCATCCACAAAAGTACCCCAAACTCTTAGAGGTTCCAGCTTTGTGTAAAGAGTTAAGGATTGGATCCAGGCCTAAGTAATGCAGGCCTGTAAATTCCAGCATTCTAGGAGGCTGGGTGGAAGTTCAAGTCCAAACCAGGCAACCTAAGACTTAGCAAGACCCTGTCTCAAAAATCAGAAAGGCTAGGGATCCAGCTCAATGCAAAGGCACTGAGTTCAGTCTGCAGTACCACACATACACAGAGTTGAAGATTGGCCAGGCATAGTGGTTCATGCCTATAATCCCAGCAGTCTTGGAGGCTGAGACATGAAGATATGCAAGTTCAAACAAGACCCTTTCTCCAAAAAAAAAAAAAAAAAAAAGGGCTGGGGTTGTAGTTCAGTGTTAAGGCTCTGTGTTCAATCCCCAGTACTACTGGAGGGAAAAAAAAGGTCTTATGATCTTAGGGGAGAGTTTACGAAGAACCTACACACCACAACTAGCCCAAGCCTCATGTAGATCATGAAAGTATTCTGTTGAAGGTTTCTTGAGCAAGCGTTTTGTTCCATCACTGCCAGCCACAATGAGTAAATCTTCAGAGACCCGCAGACATCCCCACAGTGCCTCCTCACCTTCGGAGCGGGTGTTCTCGGTGCCCCTGTCCAGGAAGGCCCCTCTCAGTACTCCCAGCACCCCAGTTCTTGAGGACTTCCCTCAGAATGATGATGAGAAAGAGCGGATGCAGCGGAGGCGCTCCAGGGTCCTTGACCTACAGTTCAGTGCAGACTCACCCCATCTGCTAGCCTCTCCCCCTGGCAGGTGAGTGTATTTCTGGGCTGGCTCTTCTGGGAGTGGTCACTGGCATGGGCTGTGTGGGTTCTGCCATCTATACAAAGCCTTTTGGGTCTGGGTTTTGAAAAGTTATAAGTATTGTGGATCCCTGTTGAGTTTTTTTGTCATCCATTTAGGAATATTGATGTTTCAGCTACAATTCCTAAGTTTACAAACACACAGATTACAGAGCATTACTCCACCTGTATCAAACTGTCCACCGAAAATGTGAGTACTTGCTGATTAGTCACTGAAGGTCTTATATCTTGTTCACAGGGGGGAATCTAGTTCTTGATTTAATGGAGAATGAATGACAAGTATTTCACTTTCCATTGTTGCTTTCTAATGCTGGTGTGTCTCAGGGCGGGCTTCCTATTTCCTGTGGGCCTGTGGTGCTCCTGTGTCCAGGTGGCCTGCTACCTGCAGTGTGTCTAGAAAGGCAGCGAGGCCTAGGGGATAGTGGCATGAGCTCTGGCGCCAGCCTGAGTTGGAGCTCTGACTCTGCCACTTAGAGGTTGTGTGAGCAGTGAGACAGCAGCTATTCTGGTGTGCTTGCCATTTGTGTTAGTGATGATGAGCACAGTGCCCCTTGAAGGGTTTGTCTGAGCATGACTGAGTGCCTCCATGAATAGTGCACTCTCAGGACTATGTTCTCACTCTTAGGCCTTGAAGAAGAGGAGATGCAGTGTAGATGTGGGAGTGGAGCTGATTGGCGAGCTGCGAATACTCCTGTGTAAAACTTTAGCGTCTTCTGTTCAAAGTAGGTTTGTTCACGTGAGCCTAGGCTCTAAATAATAAACCTTTCTGTAATTGTGTATTTTCAGAAAATCACTACCAAGAATGCTTTTGGCTTGCACCTGATTGATTTTATGTCAGAGATCCTTAAACAGAAGGACACTGAACCAACCAACTTTAAAGTAAGAAGGATATGTGCTTTGCTTTTCTGATTAAGGCTGATCCTTTCTGATGCTTATTCAGCAAATATGGGGGAGCCCTCCGGATTAGACATTGTAGTAGCTTCCTTGCCTTCCTCATCTGATGAACAGACACCGTGTTTATTCCCATCTGGCTTACTGACATCGCTGTCATTTTTCTCAGGGATGTAAATGTTTTATGAAGCTCTCTGAGGCACTCTGTGCGCTTTCATGAACATGCCTCTGCTTGTTTGACTAGGTAGCTGCTGGCACCCTGGATGCCAGCACCAAGATCTATGCTGTGCGTGTTGATGTTGTTCACGCTGATGTGTACAGAGTCCTTGGGGGACTGGGCAGGGATGTACCGTCTCCAGAAGAAGCGGTGGACCCTAATGCAGGTACCGGGTGGGATCTGGCTTTAAGGGGCTTTTTTTTTTTTTCACTGAGCTACATCCTCTGCCTCTCCCCATGTCCTTTTTGTTCCTCTGTGCTCTCCTTACCCCTCACTAGTCCCATCTAATGGACTTCTCTGTTTTCTGTCCTATTTATCTTCTTAGGACAGTTTATTGTGTGTTGTAGCAGTGTTCACCCACCCCATTTTTTAATTTTTAGTTTGAGACAAAGTCTCACTAAGTTGCCAGATTGTTCAGGATAGGCTCAAATTTATAATCCTCTTGCCTTAATCTCAGGGAGTGCTGGGATTACAGGCCTATACCATCAGCCCTGGCAAGGGTTCTCTTTAGGATAGGGTGTATCAGGTAATTACTTGAGTGACATTGGAATGAAGTCATAAAAAATTAGTTATCTCATGTAACTAAAGACATGGGTATTTTCTGAAGAATATATGATCTTTGATGAGATCACAGGGAAATTTAGCTCTTTTGCTTGTGAACACATGATCACTGGTAATTGTTTTGTCAGTTCTCTTCCCAATGCTCTTTCTTCCCTCCCTCCATCCCTTCCCTTTTTCTGTCTGCTTTTCTTTCCTCCCTCGCTCACTCTTTCTCTGTCTCTCTTTCTTTTTTGTGATACTAAGGTACATTCTCACTGAGATACATTCCCCAGCTCATTTTTTAGTTTTGATTTAGAGACAAGGTCTAAATTGCCAAGTTGCCCAACAAGGGCTCAAACTTGTGATCCTCCTACCTCAGTCTCCCAAAGTGCTGAGATTACTGGCTTCCACCACCAAACTTGGCTCAGTTCTGCTTATTATGGATCTTTGTTGTTCCTCCTTCCAGGTGATCTGCTATATTTCTTGGAAAAGACAACCTAATAAATTCTTTTAGGTGTTTTGTTGTTTTGTTTTGGAGATAGGGTCCCTGTAGTCTAGGCTGATCTTGAATTTACTATGTAGCTGGCCTTACACTCACAGCAATCCTCCTGCCTCAGCCATACAAGTGTTAGGATTATAGGCTTGCACCACTGTGCCTGGCTTATGTGGTGTTGGAGGTTGAACCCAGGGCCTTGTACTTGCTAGGCAAGTGCTTTAACTGCTGTGCTATTTGTCCAGCCCCTAGATTGTTTTGTTTTTGTTTTAGACAAGGTTGAGTAAACATCACAAAATAAGGAGGTTCTGACTTGGGGTCTTTGGAAATGGACTTATATTAGAAGCCAAATACTTAATCTAGTAATTCAGTTTTCCTAAAAGCTACAGGTTAGACACGCACTTTGCTTGGAGAGAATTTCACATTTGAATTATGACCACATTGAGGGTTTTGAAGAACTTGAATTAGTAAGTCCAGTAACATGCTTCAAAGCAGTCCTTGCGGTGCGCAATCTGATTTCCTGTTTTAGATGAAAGTGCTACTGAAATAGGAACAGCCAGAAAGGCTCCAAAGCGAAAGAAGAAGCACTCCTACAAAACCATCGAGCAGAATGTAAACAGCCTCAACGTCTCCGAAGCGGATCGCAAGTGCGAGGTGAGGAAGTGGCTGTCTGCACAGTATGGCCTCTGACTCATCCAGAGTTGAGCCGAGGCTGGGACCTGGCAGGGCTCCCCTGCCTGGCCAGCCCATGCTGCGTGTGCCTCAGGGAGTAGGGGATTTGGCTGGTAGGTCCTCATGTTTTTCCCTAGCTTTGTAATGAAGACTAAAGGTGGTAAATCCCTCTATTTCAGAATGCTTGATTAGATACAGAGTACAAATTATTGAAGAGTCTGATAGATTGAAAAGGAAATTAGCTTTATTTTCAAGTACATACAACAGTGGAGATGATAGTTAATGTTTGCTGTACACATAATGGGTGCCATGTGCTTCCCTAAGCCTGTGACCTTTGAGAACTCATTTAATCCTTGACACGTCCTTGTTACTCTGTGTTTGTTGTCGTTCCCACTCCCCTCCCCACCACGGTACTGTAGGTTGAACCTAAGACCTTTGCACTGCGCTATATCCCTGGCTGTTTTATTTATTTGTTTCCAGACAGGGTCTCACTAAGTCACAGAGTATCCCAGGCTGGGCTTGAACTTGTAATCCTCCTGTCACAGCCTCCCAGAGTGCTGGCATTGCTGGCCTGTATCACTGGGCCCAGCTGAGAAGGAAGTACTGATAATGCAGAGAAGAGATGAGAGCTACTGGCCAGTGCTAGAGGGCTGTGGAGGGGCGGCAGCGTTGCAGACCTGAGGGAAGCCTGCCCTAGAGCTCACGCCTCAGCCTGTACACTGTCCCCCGCATCAGAGCCACTTTGAAACAAGTGGCTCCTGCTCTTCCCTTTGCAATTAAATGGTAAGGAATAAGATTTTGTCAGGAAAGGTTGTTATTTAGAGAGCCACAAATTAGTGTAGTGTCTTAAAATTTTCCAGATACCCCCCCACACACACACTCCACACCCCCCCCCTCCTCCGGCCGCTTTGAGAACACGTGGGTTAGATAGAGCAGGCAGGTGGAGAGAATCTTCAGGAGAGGCTTAGGCATTGTAGGGAATTCTGCTGAGGACTGCCTGGGTCTGGCGAGTGCTGGGGTGAATTTGAGTCACAGGGAGGAGTTAGTGCTGGGGGAAATATCAGAGCTGTAGGGGATATAGTCTGGGCAGTGCAGAATTCTCAAGTCTGAAGTCATTTTGTGATTAAAGTAAGCCATAGCTGGCCTAGTGGGTGTGTACCTGTAATCCCAGCTGTGTGGAAGGCTGAGGCAGGAAGATTGCAAGATTGAGGCCAGCCTGGGCAACTTAGTGAGAACCTATCTTCAAATTTAAGGAAAAAAGTAGGGCTGAGGATGTGGCTCAATCCCCTTGGGCATTCACTCCCCAGTACTGCCTAAATGCATGCCTATGAACCGCAAGCTCTGTAGGTAACAGGCAGTGATGCGGCCAATCCTGACAGTCACTGAGCGGATGACCAGGTGAGCACAGAGGCACTGGGGAGGTGGTACTTTGTGGGGTTCACTCTGGGTGATAGAGTGGAGCAGGGCAGGTCTGCTCTGGGCTGTCCAGTGGCCCTGTTCTGCTTTGGGATAGGGGCTCCTGTGTGCATGTGGAGAGGGGCTAGAGGAAGAAGCCAAGGCACTGAAGCCAAGGCTGGGCAGAAGGGGATGGGAGGAGCGGCCTGTAGGGTAGCAGGCTTGCAAAGGGTCACTGGTCTCTTTCTAGTGTGTGTGTTAACACTGGCAATGGTGGTACCATGACGTGAAGGCAAATGGAATAAAGTACAAACCCTGGATACCCCTGTCTTATCTGTGTGACCTGGGGGTAGGCTGTGAATCTCACTGTTATCTTATACTGTACAGATAAATGAAGTAGCCAGGCCTGATGTGCCCACCTGCAGTTCTACTACTATGGGAGGCTGAAACTGAAGGATTGCAGGTTTGATCACAGCTAGGGCAATGGACCAAGACCTTGTCCCAAAATAATAAAATAAAATAAAAATAAAAAAGGCTGAGATGTTGCTCAGTGCGAAGGCTCTGGATTCAATGCCCTATACAGCCAAACTGAAACCAACCAAAAATATGTAAACCTGGTCCCCTCACATATAGGTTTTGTATTAGTGGGTCTCCATATATCAGGGTGTTTTATATATGGTGATATGTTAAATACTTCTAAAGCAGGGGCTGGAGGAATAGCACAGAAGTTAGAGTGCTTGTCTAGTAAGCACAAGGCCCTGAGTTCAGTTTCCCAGCACCACAAAAGTTGGGTGCGATGGTGCACACATGCGATCCCAGGAGGCTAGAGGGAGGCATGGGCTACAGAGTTTAGGACCAGCCTGGACTGCAGAGCAATACCCTGTCTCACAGAACAAACAAAACAAAGCTTCTAAAGTGGGAATGTTCATCCTAGAGATCCATAAAGTTCTTTCACCTTTTTCTCTGTCTTATCTGCCCTCCCCTAGGTCTTGCTTTTTTTTCTTTCCCAGATAATGTGGAATTTACTTCACTGTGATTCTTGCTTTTGTTTTTGATTCTTCTAGTGAAATGTTTAATTCTGTCAAGATTATTAAGTACTGGATAGTTGGGAATTCTCTTTTCCCTGTCGTTTTTCTCATCAGGTTAATTCTGAAGAAAACTGCCACCCTCTCCTGCCCGCCCTCTGCCATAGTTAGTGCTACCCCCTCTGAGCCTGTGACTGTCAGGCTGTCGGGTATTTATGGCAAGGGAAGTCAATATTGTGATGTAAAAATACCTTAACCCCAATTCTGGGAAACTTATTTTGCTCTGTAATCTGTCGTCAACTCTTTTCTGGAGGTAAGGCCTTGCTCTGTAGTCCAGGTTCTGAATTCACTGTATAGCCCAGGCTGCCTTAAACTTACCACAGTTCTTTCTGCTTCTGTGTCCTATGTGCTGTGATTATGGGCATGTGCCATTTCTCCTGGATAATTTTTATGTGGTGCTGAGGATTCGATTCCAGGGCCTTGTACACACTAGACAAGTGCTCTAACCACTTAGCTACACTTTCAGCACTGTAGTCAAATTGTAATTGCTAAATATATGGACAGTTTGGAAGATTAAGAAAGGGGATATGACTGGAGGAATAGCACAGCAGTTAGAGCACTTGCTAGCAAGCTCAAGGCCCTGAGTTTGATGCCCCAGCACCACATAAGCCTGGCATGCATGATGACACATGCCTATAATCATAGCACTCAGGAAGCTGAGTTAGAAGGATTGCCATGAGTTCAAGGCCAGCCTGGACTACAGAGCAAGACTTTGTCTCAAAAAAAAAAAAAAAAAAAATGCTGGGTGGAGGCCAGGAAGAAAGTTATCACACACTGAAATTTGACACAAAGCAAAGGCCAGAACACAGGAAAATTTTGTTTTTTTCAGTTCTTCCTTTTTTTTTTTTTTTTTTTTTTGTACATTGCTGTTGATTAGACCCACAGCCTACTGCATGCTAGACAATCTCTCTACCCAGCCCTTTTTATTTTACTTTGAGACAGAGACACAATAAATTGCCCTGGCTGGCTTTGAACTCAACGATCTCCTGCCTCAGCCTCCGAATATCTTGCATTAGAGGCATGCCCAGCTGTAGAGGCATGCCCAGCTGTACTATCTTCTTGAGCAGAATAATGCCACATGCGACCTGTTGTTTCAGCTGGGATTTATCTGATCAGTTAGTTCCCCTCTTGACATGTACAGAGAACCTTCAGTCCTGTAGGTGCACCCGTGGCAAACGGTCCAGTGCATGGGTTGGTTTCCTCTCGCTCCACACTAACTCTTCAGCTCCCTATGTTCCCGTGTGCAGGTGGATCCCATGTTTCAGAAGACAGCAGCTTCATTTGATGAGTGCAGCACAGCAGGGGTATTTCTGTCTACCCTCCACTGCCAGGACTACAGGAGTGAGCTGCTCTTTCCTTCTGATATCCAGACCCTATCCACTGGAGAACCTCCTGAGTTGCCAGATTTAGGTTGGGTAGAAATGACAGATTTAGAAGGTAAGTGCAAACCATGCTTTTTCACTAGGGCATTTCAGTCACAAGAAAAGTGCTATTATGTAGGTTCATTAAATTACTTGAAAAGGACTAGAGGAATAGCACAGTGGTGGGAGCAGTTGCCTGGCACACACAGAGCCTTGAGTTCAGTTCCCCAGCACCATATAAACTGGGCATGATGGCGCATACCTGTAATCCCAGCTCTCTGGACACTTAGGCAGGAGGGTGGCTGTGAGTTTGAGACCAGTTTGGGCTACTGAGTGAAATACTATCTCAAAAAAAATTACCTAAAGTTTTCTCTGGGATGTGTTATCCTTAAGCAGTATCCAGCTGTCCACTCACCTTTTCCTTTCTGCATTGTGGAGTCTAAACAATACCCATTGCTTCTTGATGTCTTGAGTGCCATGTAGCTCCGGCACCCGTGTTTGTAGCTTGCTGTCACTGTCACAGACTCACCCTGCGTGCTAGAGTTTTGGATTTCGGAATGCAGCTTAGGGAGCAGCCTTATTCTTAATTTGCTACTGAGGGTTCTGGAGAAGAAAGGACATCATGAACTGTTTTCAGACCCTTAACAGCAATGGAAGAACTGACCTATCCTGTTATTAGTTCCCTTGTACCGGCTTGACAAAATTTGGACATACTCCCATTTTCCCCATTCATCCTGGCCCAGGGATCTTCTGAGGTTGCTGTGATGGGGCAGGCTGAGTGGAGGCCAAGTGCAGGGGCTACTGCCTGTGATTTCATTTCTTTTGAATGGGAGAGAGAGAGAGAGAGAGAGAGTGTTTGTGTGTGTGTGTGTGTATTTTACTGGGGACTGAGCCTAGAGTCTTTGCATTGAGCCATATCTAATTTTTTTGTTTTGAGACAGGCTATTTTCTCAAGGCTGAGCTCCAACTTGTGCTTCTCCTGCCTCAGCTTCCCACAGTGCAGAGATCACAGCAGGCACCACTATCCCTGGTCTCTGATCATATTTATGATCTGGGTGACACTGATCCTTTCCCTCTAGGCATCAGCCATTCTTGTCCTTTCCTAGCTTCAGTTTTTCTTAGTATAACTCTTTTGGGCTAACAGTCTGTTTTCCACACTTACACCCTAGCTAGATCTTGATTCTTTGAGGTGGGTCACCTTAGCATCCTTATTTTTATTTTTATTTTTGGTACTGGGGATTAAACACAGAGCCTTTGAACTGAGCTACATCCCCAGCCCGTTTTTATTTTGATTCAGGGTTCACTAAGTTGCCTAGGCTGTGCTCAAATTTGTCCTCCTGCCTCAGCCTCCCTGAGTTCTGGTGTCACAGGCCTGTGCTACCAGGCCCAGCTACTTGCATGCTTTTAGAGAAAGGGTTTTGGTTTTTCCATGTTATAGAGCGTGGAGTTCATTTCAGGATGGAAGGCCTGTGCTTTGGGCTCTTCCTTTCATGTTGCACTGACTCTGGGATGACAGTGTATTGCTGTGGGTGTGTGCCTGTGCTTTCACGTAGGCGCGGAAGCTGGCAGCTGGCCAGTGTTAATACTCCAGTCTCTGCTGGAGAATGAAGAGATGCCTGTGATTCATATCTCTGTTGTACCCCTTGGTGGTACCCAGAATATACACTTGACCTTGCTGTCCTCCCAGAGCCCTTGAAGCAGTGTGCGGAAGATCGCCAGCTTTGCCCTTCCCTGGCCGGCTTCCAGCTTACCAAGTGGGACAGTGAAACACACAATGAGGTAAGGTCAGCTTTTGGACTTAGAGGGCTCTGGGCATTTCTCCAGCAGTTGGTGGCTTCAATTAAATGACTCGAGATTGACTCAAGATTAGTTCTGTCCAGTGGGAACCAAAACTGTGGCATAATTTTTATTTAGCTGGGAGTACAGAAAATATTTCCTTTGGCACTTCTGTAAGGATAAAAAATAATGTGGGTGGGTCAGGGTAGGGCTGTGAACTCAGCCTCCCAGGTATCTGATTATATGTGTATAGTACCACACAAGGAATGGGTGAGTTTTTTTGTTTGTTTTTTTAGATCAGTTTTACTCTCAGGCATGGTTATCCCAGTGGCCTCTGGTCTCAGACTTCTGTGAGGCTCAAGTCATTTCCTGCTCTTTGGGGCTGAGTCCCTTGGCACAGTTCCCTGAGAAATTGTCCTGTGTAGAGCCTTCCTCAGTATATTTTTAGCATAGCTCCCTTTAGCCTACTTACTACAGCTTCCAAAATAAATAGTCTCCTGGAAAAGTGTTCTCTTTAAACATGCAGTTAATGGATGCCGATTCCTGTTTCATGTTTTGCAAAAAATGTGCCTAACAATGCAGCTTCATCCTGTGCTGCACAGTGTAAACTTCCTCCAGGACAAACTTATGGGAGCGCTGGCCCAGGGAGGCAGAGGCAGGACAGCAGTGCAGCAGGACGAAGATGGGAACCAGAGTGTGAGCACGAAGGCCAATCCTCTGGGATGGCTCTGGGCATACGGACAGCCAGTGAACCCTCTTTTGTCCCTCCAGTCTGTGTCAGCCCTGGTAGACAAGTTCAAGAAGAACGATCAGGTATTTGATGTCAATGCTGACGTTGAGGAGAGTGACGGCGAGGACTTCCTTGATGGACCCCCAGAGGATGACTTTGATGCCAACGATGAACCTGTGCATCTTGCAGAGGGAGATCAGGAGGAGTTGAGCTGGAAGGAGCCCTGCCAGGTCCAGAGCTGCCAGTAAGGCTCCCAGGGTCCCTTAAAGAGTTCCCCGAGGTGTTTTTCATCCAGTCTGAACCATTCTCTTGCTGGGAAAGAATGACTTTATGGCTGACGTGCCGTGCTGCACACATCCCCTGAGTTGTTTGCCTTGTCAAAGTGGAGTCACACCTGTTTTGTCTGTGGCTGAGCTGCTTTGGTTGTCAGGCTGACACTGCAAGCGCTAGTAAGGATTAGAATCATGTAAAGTGCTGGAAGGGCACCTGGGATCTAAGCCAGGGTGGTGGTGCGTACCTGTAATCTTAGGAGGCTGAGGCAGGAGGGTCAGAAGATTGAGCCTACCCTCGGCAACTTAGCAGAACTCTGTCTCAAAAATAAAAAGGATTTGGGATACAGGTCAGTAGTAGAGCACTTCCCGAGCATGCGTGAGGCCCTGGGCTCAGTTCTCCATGTCCCAAGGGAGAAAGGAGAGGAAAAAGAAATGCCTGGGTTCTCGTAGCTGCTTAGGCATGGCTGTCACTTACCACTTGCAGTTGGTAGTGGAGAGGGCGTTCCTTTTCACATACTGCGTATACGCTGGCTTTTGGCCATGTCACTACAAGTCAGTAACATGCTAGGAGTTACATGTGTTGCTTAGAGAAAAATGTGGCTCCCGCCTGAGAGGTAACCAGAAGGGGAGGCATGCTAGGTTCAGAGGTGGCCGACTGGGGTTGAACCCCCCAGGCCTTCAACATGCGAAGTATGTGCTCTACTGCTGACCTATAATCCCAGCTCCTCAAATATGCTTATTGACATCTATTCCCAACCCGTTATGTATTTGTTTACTTACTTACATAGAGACTGTCGTCCGGGTGACGAGCACTGTGTGAATGTGTGCAGAACAAGAGACTTCATTCTTAAGTTTGGGTTGTCTGCCCGAGTGGGAGATAGGTGATGTCTGTCACAGTAGGAATTCTGAGGGCTGGACATTTGGCACCTCAGGTACGATCACCCACCTGGCCGCTTCACCTTCTCCCCTCCTGATTGCTGCAGTAAATTTAGCTTTGGTCTGACCCATTCCCCTCCTGCTTTTTTAAGGTCCTCTGCCCTTGGCCTGAGCTGCCTCTCCTCAGAGTGCAGCATTGGGTCTGGACATGACCTGACATTGCCTTGGAGATATGACATGTGACAGTGTCGTTGCCTTTGGTGTTATTTTTCTTATCTTTTTTTTTTGTTTTTGTTTTTGCTGTACAGAGGATTGAATTCAGGACCTTCACTCTGAACTACATCCGTAGCCCCTTTATATTGTTTATTTGAGACAGTATCTCACCAAGTGGTTAGGTTACCCAGGCAGGCTCAAACTTGTGATGCTCCTGCCTCAGTCTCATAAAGTGCTGGCATTATAGGCCTTCGTCCTTGGGCTCAACTCTCTTATCTGTAGTGTTAGGTTTGGGACTAGATGAAAATAGTCATATGTGAGGGGGTTGCCAGCATGGCTCGGTGTAGAGAACTTGCCAGTGTGTGTGAGGCCCTGGGTTCATCCCCCAGCACTGCAACAAAAATAAAAAATTACTGCTGGTATTTTTCAGCTCCTTTTTCTGATTTTGTGCCAGGCAGTATACTAGAGCCTCATTATTTCACATATAAAGCATAATTATCTAATCCTGTCCCAGCTCAGTAATGAGGTCTCATGATCCACATTTTGCTGATGAGGAAACAAGCTCAGAGAGGTGAAGGAATCTGGGGCAGTGCTGTTGATACTTAGTACGTTGGGCCCTTCTCTGTATGCAGTGTGGTTGGAGGGCAGAAGGAGAGCATCACTGTTGTCCAGTCCTCCCTGGTGGGCAGGTCATGCACCCATTCTTGAAATCCATGGCTCACATACTGAAGGTCATCCCGGGCCTCTAGCTCAAGGAGTGCTGGGCCCGCGCTATATGATAAGTACCTCTGTTGCTGGACCTGGTTGGCAGCTTTGCTGCTGTGCAGGGCCTGCGGTAGAGCCTCTGTGCACCCTCTGATGCCGGCTTCTCTGAGAAGGCACATGATACTGGCAGTCATGGAGAGACTTCCTCTTCCTGCAGCGATGGGCTGGGTGCTCTCCAGCTGATGCTCCTATGGGATGATGTACCCTTCGGAGGTACACTTGTAGTTAAAAGACCAGACCACAGCCCACTCTTGCACCCCAGAATAGGGCATGCTGCTGGGCCATGGCTCTGAGCCCATGGTTGTACAGAGGACTGAATCAGTGCAATGGGAGGGAGGGGCCCTGGGAAGTTGGGAGGGGATAGAAGAGATAGTCCCCCTGGGGGGAGATAGAGTGCTCGAAGGGGGCAGGCACTGAATAATGTGTGCACTGTGGATTGAGTGGTAGCTGTTGAGTGGTGGCACTGGGCAGCAGGTGCCTGCCACACTGCATGTGTACTGGAGGAGTTGTTGGATGACTGGAGTTGAGAAAGCCTGTGGGACCTTTGAGCAGCCCTGGGCAGGCTCTCCATTGCCTGTAAATACCTAACAGCCAGACACTTAACAGCAGAATATGCAGGGACCGAGCAGCGAGGCTCCTGTGGCTTGTCTTTTTCCGTTTTGGATCTAGAGTATAGCATGTTCGTTACTTAATAATCTAGGCTAGGCAGCAGGTCCTATGCTCACAAGTTCTTTTTTTATTTATATAGTACATCCCTTTCCACTTCTCATCCTCTTACCCGTACCCCACATTCCCTTTCAACAGCCCATCTTCTTACTTTCTTCCATATTGTACATATTTTTATGGTTTGGCTTTCTCAAATTAAAGAAACCATAGGATCTTTAACTTTCTGGGTCTGATTCATTTCACTGAGCATAATGGTCTCAAGATGCTTCCATTTTTCTACAAATGACTTAAAGTTAACATTCTTTATGTCAGAGTAGTATTCCATTGTGTGTATGTACCATGTCTTTATTTAGTCATCTGTACTTGGGCATATTGGCTTCTTCCAATGTTTGGCTATTATAAACTGTGCTGCTGGAAACATGGGTATGCACGTATCACTCTAGTATGAAGGCTTTAACTCTTTTTGGGAAGATACCCAGAAGAGGTATAGCTGGGTCAGATGGAATATTGATTTTTGGTGTTTGAGGTATCTTTGTACTGCTTTCCGTAGTGGTCGTACCGGTTTACAGTCCCACCGACAATGTAGAAAGGTCCCTTTTTCTCCACAGCCTCATCAGCATTTGTTGTTTTTTAAGTTTTTAATAGCAGCCAATCTTACTGGTGTTAGATGGAACCTCAGTGTTGTTTTAATTTGCATTTCTCTGAATGGCTTAAAGATGTTGAGCATTTTTTCATGTATTTTTTTGGCCGTTCAGAATTCTGAGAACTGCTTATTCATTTCAGATTCCCTGTTTTGATTGGGTCTCTTATTTGGGGGGTCTAGTTTTTTCAGTTCTTTGTATGTTTTTGGTAATAGTCCTCTCTGAGTTGTAGCTGGCAACTTTTTTTTTCCATTCTGTGGGTGCTCTCTTTACCCTGGACACATAGGTTCTTATAGACTGGAAATGTGATATTTTCTAGCATTTGAATTTTTAAATTTTAATTACATGATAAATGCATAAATACTGTTTTTTTTTTAAAAAAAAAGATTGTGTAGATAAGGCCATAGTCCCTTTTGTGAAGCTTTTTCAGCTTGAACTTTAGAGCTTGTTCTGAAGAGCCACGCTGTAGTCAGTCCAGGTATAAAGCCTGTGTCTAGAGCCTCCTCGCCACCCTCACCCCTAGAGGGCAGCACAGCAGCACCAATGAGCTGCTCAGCATGAGCCGGTGCTGTCAGTGTATTCTGGTTCCTTGGGGGAAAGTGAGAATCCAAACCCTTAGGCATGTCAGGTTCTGCAAAGAGAAAACCTAGTGGCCCAGCAGACTAGAAACATTTGAAGGGCTAAAAATGTGAACTGGCATGACATCTTTTTCACTGGTAGTGGGAACTACAGTAGTGTCTGTTGGAGCCTTCAACAGTGGGAACAGAAAACAAGATTATGACAGTGTGTAGTGCATAATTGAGAATCTAGCTCCCAGCTCTCTCTTAAATATTGCTAGCCATGTAGTGACATGGAAACTTAAATTCTCAGAGGAAAAAACACACAAAGAACTTAACTTTTTATACTTTGGTTTAATAGTCTCTCAAATGGAGAGATTAGCATTTTATGAAGGACTTCGAAACATCCAGAGTACTTGTAAGATGTGAACAAGTATTATAAGATTAAGAGAGACGGGCTGGAGGAATAACCCCATAGTTAGAGCACTTGCCTAGGAAGCACAAGGCCCTGAGTTCAATTTCCCGGCACCGCATAAGCCAGGCATAGTGGTGCACACCTGTAATCCCAGCACTTGGGAGGCTGAGGTAGTAGGATTGCCTTGAGTTCAAGGCCAGCCTGGGCTACACAGTGAATTTAAGGCCAGCATGGACTTTAGAGCAAGACCCTGTCTCAAAAAAAGAACTAAAGGATTGTTGTTGAAGGTTTTACTTTGGACTTAACCTGAGAAAGGCTATATATTTGTGGGAAGGTGGGTACGTAGTGTTTCCAGTGACATCAGATACTTCTTTGTATGTAACACATGGTTGTCCTGTATGTAGTATACGAATATGATTTCATGTGCATTACAGGGAAGACATGATTTCCCTGGGAGATGGAAATGTTCGGACCATGTGCCCGCTTTTATCCATGAATCCTGGAGAATATTCCTATTTCAGTCCCCGGACCATGAAGATGTGGGCTGGCCCAGATCATTGGCGCTTTAGGCCTCGACACAAACGTATGTATTTCTTGGTGAAGCCTTAAGTCATGAGGGAGTGGTGACCACTTGGTCAGCCAAGGACAGGAGATGCTGATTGCGACCTTTTTGCGTTTCCTTATGAGCAGCACACAACACAGATGAGCCATTTTCCTGGCTGAACAGCCAGGTGGCCTAGGATAAGGGTCAGGTGAAACTGGGGGCTCTGAATAGGAAGTGTAAGTGGACAGTGTCAGAAGAACTGGGCATGACCTCCCACTTACTTGCTAATAGCACGTTGCTTAAAGCAGTGGAGTGACTGCTGAACCCTAGAGGGCACTGGACATCACCACATAAGGCCATGCTCTGCCTTATGGGCCAGGCTTGTATCTCTGAGAGGGAGGACTTATCATACATGTTCGATGTGCTTTGTCAGCTTACATACAAATGATCCACTTTTAGGATGGAAGTGTGTGCTGTAGCATTCAGCCGCTGTCTCTGGGTTGGAGGGCTGTTGGTAATGTGAGGTGAGGAGGTGACCTAGACAGAAACACCAACAGCAACATTTGTGTTCATTTCTGCAGAGGATACTACCTCCCAGTCAGAAAGAGGAAAGAAGAGTACAAAGAAAGATTTTGAAATAGACTTTGACGAAGACATAGACTTTGATGTATATTTTCGAAAAACAAAGGTTTGTACAGGATTTATTAACATTTATAGTTTTTTTTGAGACAGGGTCTTGCTGTGTAGTCCAGGTTGGTCCTGAACTCACTATGTAGCCCCCAGGCTAGCCTCAAATTCATAGTGATCCTCCTGCCTCAGGCTCTTGAATGCTGGGATGATCGGCATGTGCTACCCTGTCTAGCTTATGTGTGGCTGGGGAGTTGAACTCAGGGCCTTGTGCTTGCTAGGTAAGCACTCTAACTGCTGTGCTATTCCTCCAGCCCTGTTTATGCTTTCTTCGATTACTCTTGGCCTCCTCCTTCCTCTTCAGAGACAATTTGACTGAAGTGAAACAGTTACAGCAGAAGAATGGAGACGTGGCTGTTAGAGGAAGCGGGCGGTTTCATTCTCCCTCATTTGCAAAAGGAACCCTCGAGATATAGTCCCAGAGTCAGTGGCAGGAGTAATCAAGTTTAGGGAGAATAATGTCTAGCAAAATCACCTCTTTTCCCAGAACTGTGGGATCTCTGATTGTAGACTAATACCAATACTGCTCAGACCTCTCTCAAGCGTCTTTAGAAACATAAAAAGCAAAAGGTATTTTGACTGTATTATTAATAATGCTTAATAGCCTCCCCTTGATAAATAGGCTGCTACTGTTCTGACCAAGTCTACGTTGGAGAACCAGAATTGGAGAGCCACCACCCTTCCCACGGATTTCCACTATGAGATTGATGCTCTCGTCCAGCTTCATCTCAAACCAGGCCTGAGGGTAAGGCCGCCCCTCGCACCTCAGGGCTGCTGCTGTCGCTACACCTGGCTGTGGGCTTGTATGTGGCACCCTGTGGCTGGTGGTGTGACTATCAGGCGGTGCTATCGCGGGGAGAGAGCACAAGAGGGATCCGTGTCTGCCAAAGTCAGTCTCTGGAGTTGGGCAGAGGCAGACCCCAAAAGGAGCTGGTAGAGGGCTTGCAAGTATCTCAGCCGACCTGGGTGGGGTGGCACTGCTCTGTATTCCCCGCACTTTGGGAAGCTGAGGTAGAAGCATTGCCAAGTTGATGTTCTACCCAGATAACTGAGACCCGCCCCATCCCCCTTCTCAAAAAATACAAAAGGGCTAGGGAAAAAATGGGGGAGTGTTTGCTAGGGGTGAGGCTCATTGTGTAGGCCTTGAGTTCAAATCTTCTGTACTGAAAAACAAAAAAATCTCACCTGGGATCAAATACTGGGTGCGTGGTAAGAGAATGCATGATGTGGGTGAAGTTTCAAAAAATTGTGCTCGTTATTAATTCTCTAGTTTCTCGTTGAGGCCGTGCATTCGCTTGGCAGATGCTGTGCATAGCCCAGACGGAGTGCCCCCGTGCTGTGTAGCCTGTCCGGGCTCCTTCTGAGGCCAAAGAGGGTTATAGACCACCTGCGTGGGGCCTGGGTTCCCATCTGCTTCATTCCCCTGCGGCTCCACTCCTGCTAGTGGTAGTTGTGGCCTTTTTGCTGGGCTACTGCAGTGGTGGCTTGTGTTACACTTGTTTCATCAGGTCCTCTCATCACTTGCATTTCTGCTTGTGCTATTCTGGTCAGTTATATGAGCAATTTGTAGTTTCAGTTCTTTTGCTGGTTTCTTTACAAGATGTTTGGCTTTGTTTGGTGCTGGAGGTTGAACCCAAGGTCTGGCACATGCTAATAAAATGCTCCACCGCAGCAACATTCCTAGCCTCTCTCAATAAAATCTTAATAATATGTATATATTTTTTGAATTCACTCATACTTCACATATGTTTATTTGTTCTTTTAGTTTAGTTTTTTAAAGACAGGGTCTCAGTAGCCTAGCCTGGCCTTGAACTCCATATGTAACTCAGGGTAGCCACAAACTTTGAATCCTCTTGCCTCAGCCTCTTGAATGCTGAGATTACAAGTGTGTACCTTGATGCTTGGCTCATATTTTATTTTTTTAAACCAACTATGATATACTTTTCTTGCCCATAAGTATTATTTGCCTAAAAGAAACATTCTGAGGAACACGGCCAGAGCTGCAGCTCTGGTTGATGTAAACTATAATTGTAGGTAGCATTGGTCGGCACCCAGCAGTGCCTTGCTATGGTCAAGGTAGGGTCCTGTGGCAGTTGCAGGGCAAGAGATGGACATGAAAATGAACGTTGGCTTTCCTGACCTACTTCCCTACCTGCTTTTCCAAGAAATTGCCCTTTATATTCGTTTCCTTTATTTTAGTTCCTTAAGATGACCCAGGGCAAGAACACAGAGACTGAGCATTATGAAGAAATTGGAGAATATGATTACAACAACCCAAATGACACCTCCAACTTCTGCCCTGGGTTGCAGGTAAACGGGGAGAAGTGATCTGTCCTCTCTTCCCCACAGAGGGTGCTTTCCTCCCTGCTTCCCTTTCCCCATTTTGTACAGCAGGGTCTGTAGGGCTTCTGCCTCTGCTAGCACTTTCCAGATTCAGGGCTTGCCCTCAGTGTCAGGAATTGAGCAGAGCTGAGGACACAGCCTGTCCACAGCCTTCACTATCCCACACCTGAGCACAGGAAGTAGTGGACACCTCTAGTAATAAATCACAATAAGAGTGGAATCTCTCGCCTAGTCTATAAAACACTGGAGTATTAATATTTTGGCTAGATAGATAATACAGACATGTGAAGGTGGTGTGGCTAGAGGGGTCTGACAGACCCCAAAGCAGGAGACCAAGCCTCTACCTCTGATGGTAGTTCCTACATTGTGACCTCGTGAACTTGTATAAGCCATTCTTCATCTTTAGATTTTGATTTGGACTAAATAATTTCCATTTCTCATTAATATAAGGGTACTAATAAGATAGCAAATGTAGGTAACAAAAGAGGAGAGGATTAGGCCTCATCTTTGTCCCTGTATGTGGGGAGTAGACAAAGAACCAGAAGAACAATTTATTCCCCTCACTTTTTACAGAGAGGAGAGAGAGACTGTCCAGGGTTTAGTGGAAATCCTGTCTGACCAGTTGACCATACCTTCTGATCTTTACTGTGCATAAGAATCACCCTGCGGGGGCTGGAGGGGTGGCTCAATGGGTTAGAACAGTTGCCTGGCAACTGCAGGGGTCTGGATTCGATTCCTCAGCACCACAGAAGCTTGACGTAGTGGCACATGACACACCTGTAGAAAATAAATGAACCATTAAAAAATAAAGGCTTGTACCACTGGGCCTGGCTCAATATTTTTTTAAAAAAGAATCATCCTAGAAGCCTAATAAGACTGGGTTGTGCCCTGCTCCCCATATATGCACCTTTATTTTTGACCCATTTTCAGTTGGCATGGTCCTGAGAATGACTTTCTCATCAGTTTCCAAACAGTCCCCATCAGACAGCCCACGGAATCCCTGTGATTTTTGGTTTTGGTGCTTGGCTCGGGGCTGCTAGGGATGAACCAAAGGCTCACATGCTGAGTGTGCCCCACCACTGGGCTGCCTCTTTGCTTTTGCTAAAGGAGGAATGCAGGGTGTAGTCCAGTATTTCAGGATGCCATGGCTGTTGTGATTATTGAACTGCTGACTCCTGCGTTAGAGGTCTTAGGCTGATGACGGTTGCACCCCAGGGCCCGTTTTGACATGGCTTACTTAGTACCTAACTCTGCGGTGTCAGCTCTTCCTTTGTCCATGTGGAGTCTGTTTCGAGGGTGTTCCTGAGCCCCCTGGCAGCTTGCTCCAAACTTGAAGAGCTGTTTCTTGCCCAGGCTGCTGAAAGTGATGATGAAGAGTCAGACAGCTTATTTGCACGACCAGTTGGGACCTTTGACCTCACATCTAACCCCTGCCACACACCCAGAACAACCCAAGAGAACGGAGGCACTCCTGAAGGCCAGGGAATGGACATCACAACATACGGGGAGTCGAACCTGGTAGCTGAGCCCCGGAAGGTAATGATGAGAGGCCTTGCAAGTGTAGGGATTATTTCCTCATATGTCAGTCTCGTCAGCCTGCGCAGGATTTTTTTTTTTCCATTCTGTTTTAACCTGTTGCTCTCCAAGTGGCTGAGTCTCAAATAAGGTTCTGAAGAGTGACATGCCTATGAGGCTTGTGTGGGAGTAAGTCTCCAAGGACCTTTTTTATTCACTCACTCATTTATGTTTGCTAGGGATGAACCAGGGCCTGGTTTCTTCCTTTCTTTCTTTCTTTCTTTCTTTCTTTCTTTCTTTCCTTTTCTTTCTTTTTTCTTCTATCCTCTTCCTCTCTCCCTCCCCCTCTCTAACCCTCTCTCTTTATTTCTCCCTCTATCCCTGTCCCTCTTTCTTTTTCTTCAGTCCTTGAGTTTGAACCCAGAGCCACTGAGCTGATATCCCCAGCCCTTTTTTTTTTTTTTTTTTTTTTTTAAATTTTAGACAGATCGCTCAGAGTTTTCCAACTTGGGCTCAGACTTGCAGTCCTGCTGCCTCAGCCTCCTTTGTGATTATTCTTGATCAAAAAGAAATTTAATTTGACTTAGGGCCTCCGAGATGCCCAAAGACAGCTCCATAATTCTTTGATTGAAACTGAATTCCATATTTATTTTAGTTTCAGATTTGTTTTTTGACAAATTGATAGTAATTATTTTTTTCTTCTGCTTTATTTTATCATGTACCTATTTACAGGTAAGTAAGATTGAAATTCATTATGCTAAGACTGCCAAGAAGATGGACATGAAGAAGCTGAAGCAAAGCATGTGGAATCTGCTGACAGAGTTCCCCAGAAAGGAGGCCAATGCCAAGGTGGGTGATGAGCCCTATCCACTCCCTGGAGACTCAGCAGGGGAGGGGAGAAGGGAGGTCCTGATAACCGCTGCCCCACGATGCCTTCATATGGCCAATGGCCCCAGAAGACAGTCAACATATACCCCTCGTGGGGATTACCCAGTGCAGCAATGTATGGGTCCTGTGAAAGTTGGCACAGGTGGCAGCCTAATGCCTGGGACTTTCATTCTTGCTTGTGATCAAAACTTAGAAATGAAAGCATCTTGTTGCTGTGGAATGGCAGCTGTTCAGAAACTAAAGTTTTTCAGTACTGAACTGAAAAAAAATTGGAGTACTTATTCATTGCTGGTAACAACAGTTTAAGTTGAAATATGACATTTTTAGAAAGTAAATTGTAAGTACATCTCAGGTGCTATAAAATGTTTAAACTGGCTTTTCCAACATTAGGCCTACAAGAGTTTTTACCCTTTTTTTCTTTAACGTTATAAGAAAAAATGTAAAAACTTAAATCTCGATACTTACATACATTAACTTATAGTATGTATCTTTTATGTGACCCAAGAGAATTACTCTTCATGCAAAAAACAGGGACCAAAAATCCTGCAGGCCACAGGTTAGATATGCCTAGAACCCTGTGATCAGTTTAGTTGTCACTTAGGAGAAGTATTCTTAGTAGAAAGTAGTAAAACATAATTATGCCATCAGGTCCTTTCTTCTTGAGAAGGAGATAAGACTCAGTACCCATCCTACTCAGTATAGTCTCAGCTGACAAGCCCTGCTCTCCCCTCCCGGATACGTTCCCGGATACTCTGCGCTCTAGGGCTGTTCTGAGCTTGGCAAGCTCAGCCCGTTGCTTCTGTCCTCTGCTGGCTAGGAAGTGAAGTTCCATGATTGATTGAGAACCTTAGCTGTGCAGTCCTGGATAGACCAGGGAAAACTTCAGTTACATGCAGTAGGTTTTGTCAACTTAATTGGACACAAGTGTTGAGAGAGAGAGAGATTGGGGGATGAGTGAGCCGAGGACACTGAACCACATCCCCACCTTTTTTTTTTTTTGTACAGGGTATTGTTATGTTATTCAGGCCAGGCTCACACTTTCCATTCTGCCTCAGCCTCCCATAGTGCTGGGAAAATGGGCCTGCACCCCAGGTTCAGCTAGAGAAAAATGCTTTTTAAAAGGGAGGAGGGATCTGTGACACTTTCAGGTCTCTGCTTCACTTTGATATGTCCTGCCCTCAGGAATTCTGGTTCATTATAGGTTCATTCTATTTTTTTTTAAATTGTTTTATCAGAAAATAGTCAAAAATGGAAGAGTAAAGAGAAAACCAAGGCTGGTGTAATGCACCCCATTTTCAGTAATTGCTGGTCTTGTTCCTCCCACACTCCACCCTGTGACCCCATGTATTCGTTTCATGTTCTTTCATTACTGGAGATTAAATCTATATAAGGCTGTAACCCTGAACTATATGTCCAGCCTTTTAGTTTTGAGACAGAATCTCAATTGAATTACCCAGGCTGGCCTTGAACTTGGAATCCTCCTGCCTCAGAGTCCCATGTATCTGGGATTACAGGTGTGGAATAGCACACATAGCTACAAACTACTTTCATGCAAATCCTAATCCTGTCACAACTGCTTGCATATTACTAAGGAGGTAGCCAGCTATTTTTTTTTTTTAAGTAAAAAGCTTGAGTTTACTTTAAGATAGAGATTTTGTGCTGCCTCTAGCTATGTAGTCCAGCTATAAGTCATTGTGGGTTTTTTTCCCCCCTCAAGGGGTTTCAGAAACCCCTTTGCAGTTTTCCTTTACCAGGGTTCTACTGGTCATTAACATTCATGTCCCTGTCTGGGGCTCAGGCCCCAGTTCCTTATACATCCTTTTCCTTCCAGAAATAACCATGGAGTTACTTTTATTTCATTCAGATGTAGGCTTTTCTGTGTTGAAGATTCAGCTTTGTAAGCTTCTGTGGCCCCTCACAAGTGTGCTGGCCTTAAATGTCTGTCTGCTGTTAGGCAAACCACAGTGGACCTGCAAGAGAAGGGGTCCCAGCAGAGGTGTCTGATGAAAAGATGCTGAGTGGGCTCACGAAGGACCTACAGCAGAGGTGTGTGCTGCACAGGGAGTGGCGGGGGTGCGTGAGGGCCACCTGGGTCGTGTGAGGGCCTGCTGAGTGCGAGTGTGGCCCAACTCTAGCTTCTCAGCAGCGCCCTACTGGCTGAATAAGCAGCTTTATTCATTTTTTTTTGTCTTGTTTTTTGTTTGGGGGGGGGGGGTCTTTGAGACAGGTTCTCGCTCTGTAGACCAGGCTAGCCCTTGAACTCAGAACAGTCCTCCTGCCTCAGTCTCCTGATTTCTGGGATTACAGCCATTCGCCACCACACCCAGCTTTACGTGGTGCTGGGGAATGAACTCAGGGCCTTGCGCTTCCTTGGCAAGCACTTTAGCCACTGTGCCATTTCTCCAGTCCCTGATAAGCAGCTTTAAAAAGCTATTCTGTATGCTGATGACTGAAACCTAGAAAAGCCTGGATCTGAGATATAGTTCTTTGTCCATCATTAGTTTAGTCATCACATATGTATAATGCTCGTACTCAATATAGGAGCCTCTGTTCTTCCTGGGTAGTGACCTACTAAATACTTGCTCCTTTGTTTCCAGCCTGCCCCCTGTCATGGCTCAGAACCTCTCTATACCTCTGGCTTTTGCCTGCCTCCTGCATTTAGCCAATGAAAAGGTAAGTAACTCTGGGAAGCAGGGAAGTGTTTGAATATTTTCTTTCCTCTTGGCTTATTGAAGCTTTTTAGTGGACCATGGTTTCTCATAGGAAGTCTTAAATACCGTGACTTACGCAAACACACATGGGGGCAGTGCTTTCAACCCAAGAGGTTACCCAGGCACCGCAGAGTAACTCAGAAAAAAAGCCATGAGAGTTGCTAGCATTGTAGACTGTGAAGACAACCTGAATGGGAAGGCAGTCCTAACATAGGATCTCTGGGCCCCCAGTGAAGCTGGGAGCAGTGATGGGTGGCTTTGTGCCAGGTTCTCCTGCAGAATCAGGCTGCCAGGGAGAGTGTAGGCAGCTTTCTTCTTAGTCCCCAGGTTTATGTCCTCACTGAAGAGACTAGCTTTAGTTTTTGGTGGGAAATCAAAAGAACTCAGAGGGGCCCTGGATCAGGACCAAGGGCCACCCATACCCACCATGACCATCATTCTGAGTAGTCAAGACTGAGGCCTGACCAGAGCCCAGCTTTGCTCCCATGAAGGAGAGCATTGGGACCATTGTGGGTGGCCATCATCCTGCGCATGTTGAACCTGCATAGCTGCATGGTTATTGGGTAAAAGGCAGTTGGTGGCAGCTAACTCTGGAGAGATGTGTCTTGTCCAGAAGCCCATGGGGGCAGGGATATAGGCATATAGCACCTGTCTGGTTAAGAGAGATGGTGGAAGAAGTACTTCCCTGTGGGTCCCAATATATCCTCAGCTTCCAGGTGACCTGGCAGGCCAGTCCTGCAGAGAAGACCTGCTGATTGACTAGCTCCAGCCCTGCTCCCCTCCCACAGCTGTGATCCCTGGGGTCACATCTGACCCTTACGGGGCCCACAGCCCTGGCCATTGAAATAGCAGGCGATGGCTTCCTTCTTCCTCTGTAGCCACCACCTTGTTACCTTGATAGAAATGCTTTATGGTTCTCTTATTAGTGTGTCCGGGTCCGGGTGTGTCTTGCTCTTCACACTGTTCTGTGTCTTCCTCAGAATCTGAAGCTGAAAGGAATAGAGGATCTTTCTGATGTCCTTGTGATGCATGGAGATTGAGTCCCCTGTGAGAAGTTGGCTGCAAGAGGCCTGTCACTGCTCGGTGGCCAAGTTATCTGCACTTATGGTGGAGAAAGGTGCTGGCAAAGCTTCAGCCAGCAACCAGGGTGCCTGCCCATGGGTCTAGACTCCTCTCTTCCTCCTGTCTTGTGCTGTGACCACGTGGGAGGAAGAGGACCAAGAAGGGTGCTCACTGACCCAGGCTCCAAACACCCACATCTACTCTTTCTGTCTGTGGGTAGTTTCCCTCTCCTCGATTTAT
Source organism: Ctenodactylus gundi (assembly GCA_004027205.1). NCBI lineage: Eukaryota > Metazoa > Chordata > Mammalia > Rodentia > Ctenodactylidae > Ctenodactylus > Ctenodactylus gundi. The sequence continues at coordinate 29,644 of PVKB01003565.1, read as the reverse complement.
CCTGGTTATCTTCCACACTTCCTCTTACAGAAATTTTTCAGTAGGTACTTAATGTTATTGTCTGAGCTCCTTGATCCATGTACATAAAATAAGTGTATATATAATTCTTGAAAATACTGTCCTTCTAAAGAATGTGCCTGGTAGTTGAATGTCCACTGGGTGTTCAGAGTTAGTAATAGACCTGGGTGTTATCTCAGGTGGACAGTGCAGTCCATAACAAGCCAGGACGCACACCTGTCCATGCACAGTCGGAAGGACTTAAAAATGGCAAGAGTAGAGGAGAGAAAAGTCACTATCTGAAAATCCATGTTCCAAGATGGGCCCGTAGAGCCTGCTAGATGGTGCCAGTGGGAGTCATGGCTCACAGCTGGGACCTTCTCCCTGGTTCCTTCTGTGTGACCCTTCATTTAACCCCCTCAGCATCCATGAGTGACCAGGATTGCCTATGTTACAGGGGAGGAAGGCAGGACACAAGATAAAATGACTTGGGTTGGGAGCATATCACAGAAGTTAAAGTACTTGCCTAGCAAGCACAAGTTAATTCCCCAGCATCATGTAAACTGAGCATGATGATGCACCCCTGTAATCTCAGCACTAAGGATGCTGAGGCAGGAGGATTGCTGTGAGGTCAAGGTCAGCCTAAGCTATAGAGTGAGGCCCTATCTCAAAAAAAAAAAATTGTTGAGGGGCAGCCAGCTCAGAGCACACGAGCCAGGAGGCCTCCTCTAGTGATACCAGGCTCCACAGAATTTGGAGCACCTGCAAATTTAAAATTTCTCCACACAACCTCAGGAAAATAGGAAAATTAGCTTTGCTACAATTTGGAACAAAAGCTGAAGGAATAGCATAGCAGTTAAAGTGTTTGCCTGGCAAGCAGAAGTCCCTGGGTTCAATTCCCCAGCATCACATAAGCTGGGCATGGTGGTGCACACTTGTAATTCCAGTACTAAGGAGGCTGAGGCAGGAGGAGTACTATAAATTCAAGGCCAACCTGAACTACAGAGTGAGACTCTGCCTTAAAAAAAAAAAAAATGGAACAAGATAGTAGTTGTTGATCCAAATAATTTTCTCCCAGGCTGTGCCAGAAAGCCCATCTCCACTCTAGCTGAGCCAAGATGTTAGTTGATGAGCCAAAAGCAATAAAGTATGTAACTAGTGATTATTTCTGATAATAACTTGCTTCTAGGCCAGAAACAAAAAAACTCTCCTCCTAGGAGAATGCTTCCCAAATTGTCCAATCTATTACTCTGCTGCACTGAAAGGGATAGGGACATGCTGAGGCAGAAGGATTGCTGGGAGTTCGAGGCCAGCCTGGTCCAGAGCAAGACTGTTATCAAAAGAAAAAAGGGATAGGGACTTGAACGTGTTGCCACAAAGCAATGGTTCCCGAGCCAGGCCCCACCCCTGTGCTGTGGCCAGCACCCCAATGTGTTTCTCCAGCTGGCTGCCAAGGGAAGCAGCTTCTGCTCAGGATTGTTTGGTTGCTTCTGAGGACCACCCACTGCCAGATGTCCCCCTGTATAATCCCTGGATTCTGATCATGGCATTCTTAGCCACCAATCTGTGGTCTCTCCCATCTGCTCTCCCACAGCCATTGCTGTGGGGATTGGCCAGGGGTGGAGGAGAAGGTCTCACCTCCTTAGCTCATAGGTTTTCTCCAGAGTCATACTAGAACCCAGGTGTGGTGGCACATGCCTCTAAGGAGGCTGAAGCAGGAGGATTGCTGTGAGTTTGAGGCCAGCCTGGCCTATGGAGCAAGACCTTATCTCAAAAACGAAAATGAAAAAAACACTAGAGCCTCTGTATACAGAACACAAGACACAGTATTCACACATGGGCGTGCTTTAGTTGACAGGTTGACAACATTCTGGACTTCAGTTGATTTGTACTTAATGAGTTGTGATTTGGGAGGCTTGAGAGTAGAGGGACCATGTTTTACGCAGAGGAGTGTTGTGCATTCCCGACCAGCCTCTGAGGTAATACCCAGTGATAACAGTGCCCCCGTATTTATTTTTTTGAACCCTGCCTCCACACTACATCATACCCCTGTGCCTTTAGCACAATGTGGAGGTGCCATGTGGGTTCCAAGTGCTGAGAGGTGGTAGACTACATTGCAGCCTCCACACTGCTCACTTGGAGGTCATTTGATCTGGGAGAAGCCCCTTGCCACACCATGTGACTCTCAAGGAGTGTCTGGAGAGGCCCACCTGGGGGAATGGAGGCTTAATGCTACAACTTGCACTATCTTGCCATACAGGGGAGGTGAGTGGACACGGAGGTTTCAGTCTGTCATGCCTTCAGGTGATGTAGCTGTGGCTGGCATCGTGCCTGCAGCCTCATGGGAGACCCTGTGCCGCAGCTTCCAGGCTCAGCCATTGCAGAAGCTGAAGCGGAGGCTTATAAGGAGGTAGAAGCTCCTCCAGCCGCAGCTGACTGCTGCCCTCCAGGATGTAATGTGATAGATACTTACTGTGACCTTAATTTGCTTTCACCTGACCAGCAGTGTGTTGGAGCATGTTTTTATATGTTAAATGACTATCTGGATTCAGTGAATTTTGGAATCAGATTATTTTATGTGGAAGTTGATTTGGTTATCTTTTGCAAGATTATGGGAATTGTTGGGATAAGAGATTATTCTAGAAAATGATCCTACTAGGGTTTGGATAAGTGTCCCTTGAAGGCTCCAGTGTTAAAGATTTGGTCCCCTTCCTGTGGCACTTTTGGGAGGTGGTGGTCTCTGCAAGAAAGTTATTAGACTTACCATGCAGAACCTCTTAAATGACACTACACCATGACATGAAAAAAGACACAGGTGGCCTTTTTTCATTGTTAATATTTGTATTTAAACAACCAGTCATCTTTCTGTTGTGGTAAGATATATATATGACATGAAACTTAACCATCTTTAGGCAGGGTGTGATGGCACGTGCCTATAATCCCAGCACTCAGGAGGCTGATACAGGAGGATTGCAGCACATTTGAGGTCAGCCTGGGTTACATAGTAAGTCCAGGACCAGCCTGGACTATGGAGTGAGATCCTGCCTCAGGACAAAACCAACATACCATCTGAACCCTTTCTAGATGTTCCATTAATGGGACACCACTTTCCTGCCATGCACAAGGCCATAATTTGGTCCCCAGCATTACAAAAGCAAAAAACTCAGAGTTTCAGAAAATGATTTTTTTTTTTAATTCTGGGTTTGGTATAGTGATGATGGTCCCACATGTGAACGCACTTGAAGCCACTGACTTATGTGCCTTGAGGGTTAATATGGTAAGTTTCAGATTATTTAGTGGGTCTAAATTACCTTTTTAAAATTTTTGCATAGACACAAGGATTAGAAGTGATTTACCTACTTCTAGATAGTTTTCATACTGGTTGCACTTGTTAAAGCAAAATCAGTGATGTTATAGTCAGTGTGTTAAATATTAAACTGTAAAACACATAAGCTGGGTGTGATGGTGCACACTATAATATCCCAGCACTGGTAAGGCAGAGACAGGAGGATTGCTGTGTTCAAGGCCAACCTGAGCAACAGAGCAAGACACTCTCTCAAAAGTAAAAACAAACCAACAACAGCAAAAAAGTGTACAGCACAACACAGTAACCATTTCCGTGTCCTGTAATCCAGATGGAAAACATTTTTAATTACTGTCTTTAAAGATTACATGATTATTTTTTAAAATCCTTTTCTTATTGACTGATGTGTCAATATTGTTCCACATTAGGTCCTGTCCTATTTTATTAATATGTTCAGTCACGTAAAATGATGTGGTGGCTCATGCCTGTAATGCCAGCACTCTGGGAGGCTTGGGAGCAGGAAGGACTTGAAACAGATTTAAGCCCAGCAAGTTAGCAATTTAACACCTTGTCTCATAAAAAATAAAAAGACCTAGAGATGTAACTCAGTGTGAGGCCTTGGGCATGATCCTCAGTACTTCAAAGGGGAAAACGGTGAAGGAAACAGCTCCACAGTAGGCATGGTGCTCATTGCTCTGCACACCTTTAGCTCAGCATCCGAGGAGTCAATGTTCTCATCCCTCACAAATGAGGCAGGGCAAGGCAAATTGCCTCAGTGTTCTCCCTGGCATAGCGGGTACTGACTGGGGGGGGGGGGGGGGCTCTGTCAGACAGGGTGTCAGGTGCACCAGTACACATAAGATGCTCAGGACAGCTGGTGGGTTACCTGAATCACCCTTCTGTGGTGTGCCTTTCCCGACCCCTGTGACTTGGGAGACTTGCCTCTGTGCCTCCCTCAGCTCTGGCTCGTCATTAGGGGATCACACCATGTCTGTTACCTTTTCAAGACCTGACACCCACAAATGAGGGGAGGAAAGGTTTATTTTAGCTCACAGTTTCAGGTCACAGTCTGCTCGGGCGGTTGGCAGCACTGGAAGTACACGGCAGAGGCAGAGGCGAAGGCAGCTCCTCAGGACATTGCGAACAGGAAGCCAACTCAAGGCAAATGGAGTCTAGTTGTAAGGAAGGCAGGAAGCAGCTTGTGTACCCTTCCAGGACCATCCCGGGGATCCACCCCGCGTCCAGCCTCAGTGTTCCACACCTTCCCAGTGTGGAAGGCGTGGTAAGCCCCACCACACACCTGGAATCCTGTCTACATGCCTGCAATCCATCCTTGCAGGCCAATCCCAGTCTCCCAACAGCACATGGCTCCCTAAACAATCCCTAACATCCAAATACATGAGGTTTTGGGGTACATTTCAGATCCAAACTGCAATACACCACAGGCCACCCGTACTCCTGTTTTGTGGGTGCTGTGGAAGTTGGGGCCTCTCAGGTGCAGAGGCACCAAGACACACGCATGACACTGATGGGGTCGGGAGGAGGAGGATGGCCAGGAAAGGAGACATCGGAGCAGGTGGGGAGGTCCAGGAAAGGAGGAAAGGAGGGGGCCCAGAAGGAAGAAAAGCTGTGCCCCACCAGTGCCAGCTCCCAGGAACGGACTGGCATCTTCCGAGACTGTAAGCTCAGACAAACCTTTCCTCCTGTAAGTTCTGGGTGTCTCATATGTGCTTCAGGGGCCAGGACCCAGGAAAGGTTTGGCCAGGCCAGTCTAGGAGGCCTGCATCTCACAGGAACGGGCCTGCCTGGCACCGCACATCAGAGGCTGGAATCTCCGCCACCCACCGTGTCAGGCGCGGTCCCTGCGCTGGCTCCATTGTGAACTTGTGGCCCAGGAATTTCCGAAGCAGCTTAGCAGCAGCGGGATATCTCTGAGTGGCTGGTGTCCCTCAGGGGGTAAAACGGAAGAGAGCTCACTGGGGCTGTGTGTGTGTGTGACAGAGGTCAGGTGACACAGCCGGGAAGCAGAGCTTCTTACTCCGGATACCGAGGGCTCCCCCACCTAGCAGGATGCGAGTCTGGAGGACTAGTGGATTGTCCAAGCTGCGGGAAAGCCCCGGCAGGCGCTGGACGCAGCCCAGCCACTCCGGCCTGCAGCGCAGGGAGCCAACGTGCAGTCTTGCTGTCCTTCCTCGGAACACCCTGACTCACCGGTGACGAAAGGCTCCATCCTACTGACTGCTTTGATTCAATGGACCTAAAAAATCGCAGACTTCTAGGAAAGCGAAACTCACAGCCGTAGGCCGTCCGCCGCCGTCTCTGCGAGCACCCTACGGGGAGGCGGAGCCAGGATGAGCTCTTGCCCCACAGCACCAGGTCCCCCTTCCCCGGCGAGATGTCCCCACTCTTGCCAGCTTTATCTCCTCCCAGGGTTAACGTGGTAATATCGCGTCCTACTCACCTACCACATGCCTAAGCTAGCACTTCTTTATTCAGTCTTTTGGAGGTATTTTTTTAAAAACTCTTTCTGTGAGATATCTTTACGTATTGTACTATTCATATATTCTTGAACTGTTCCGATCCCACAGTTCTTGGTATATTTACAGTGTGGTACAACTCACAGCTCCGTCAAATCCGGCCGGGGCTGAAGGAATAGCGCGATGGTTAGAGCCTTTGTCTGGCAAGCACAAGGATCTGAGTTCGATTCCCCCATACCACCATAATAAACCAGACATGATGGCACACGCCTGCGCTTGGGAGGCTGAAGCAGCAGAATTGCTGTGAAAGAAAAATTCGGAACAGTTTCCTCTTCCCAGTGTAAAGCCCTTTTCCCTGAATTGTCTTTCCCCATTTCTTCCTCCTCTCAGGTCACGGCACCCACTTAACTACTAGGGTCTCTCTCTGCAGCCCAGGCTGGTCCTGAACTCATTAGTTGCCGAACAATCAGTCTGAATGTGTATTGTTGTCAACTGAACAGTTTGAATGAATCTGTCATCCAGAAACATTCAGAGCTCTTTCATGTCAAGGAGTTAGGACAACACAAGACTACACACAGGTTTGGTCACCTGTCAAAAATGATTGGAGCTTGGATGGGATGTGCTGCCACTCTCACCAGAACTTATGCCTAAAGACTTCCACTGGTTTCACTTTCTTCAAAACTCTTCACCCTAGGCCGGGGCCGTAGCTCAGCAATTAGAGTGCTTGCCTAGCAAGGGCAAGTCCCTGGGTTCGATTCCCCAGCTCTTCTTAAGTTGGGTATGATGGTGTTGTGAGTTTGAGGCCAGCCTGAGCTACAGAGGGAGTTCAGGACCGGCCTGGACCACAGAATGAGACTGTGTCTCAAAACAAAAAATTCCCTGTGCGGTTTGCTGTACATTTTGGATGAGGCTGTGAATCAGCACCTTCTTTAGTTTTTCACCAATTAAGACAAGTCCTTCTATGAATGAGGAGTGATGAAGCTCACTGAGAAATGGCAGAAGGTTATGCAACAAAGTGTGTGGAATATCATTAACTAATGTTAGTTCTTTATATAAATAAATGACCTCTGGGGGAACAAAAAAAAAAAAACAGATAAATACGTCAAGACTTTTCCGACAATACAATGTATTCGCAGATCATTTTTTGTCTTTTTATTCTTTTATTAGCATGTATTTGCAATATGTAATAACAACCTGCCTGAGAAATGGGTGTATTTATATCTCAGCCTGAACATTTTTACTTCTCTTCCCATCCCGCCCACTCAGTCACCCCATACGCACCCATTCCTTCTCCAAAGTCTGTCTTCTTACTATCTCCCATTAGAGAAACCGTGCAGTATTTAACCTTCTGTTTCTGATTCATTTTGCGAAGCATAATGGTCTCAAGATGCATCCATTTCCCTACAAATAATTCAAATTTATCTTTCTTCAGGGCAGAATAGTAGTCCATCATGTAAACATGAGTATGCATGGATCACTCTTGTATGATGACCTTAACTCTTTTGGGAAGATATCCAGAAGAGGTATAGCTGGTTCAAATGAGATATCTAGGGGCTGGGGGCATAGCTTAGCAGTTAAAATGCTTGCCTAGCAAGCTCAAGGCTCTGAGTTCAATTCCCCAGCATGACATAAGCTGGTGTGTTGGCACATGCCCATAATCCTAGCACTTGGGAGGCTGAAGCAGGAGGACTGCCATGAGTTCAGGGCCAGCCTGGGCTACAGAGAAAGACCTTGTTTCAGAAAGAAAGAAAGAAAAAAAGAAAGAAAGAAAAGAAAAAGAAATATTCTAAGACAAGACCCACTCTATTCACTCAGTAATTCTGACAAGACTTCCTGCCACACTTCCTCTTGGTGACTTCCGGTTTACCTGCTTGTCTGAAACCCAAGGCTCCATTCCTTTTCTTTGAAATGTACCTTATTAATAAGCATTCTCTCTATGACAATAGTCTGAAGAAAATAATCTGGTTCATTATGTGGTTCTTTCTTTCTTTTGTTTATTCCTTCCTTCCTTCCTTCCTTTCTTTCTAAGACAAGGTATCACTCTGCAGTCTGGGCTGGTTCTGAACTCACCATATACCCTACACTAGCCTTGAAGTCATGGCAATCCTCCTACCTCAGCCTTCTGAGTGCTGAGATTACCAGCCCAGTTTATGTTGTGCCAGGGATTGAAACCAGGGCCTTGTCCTTGCTAGGAAAACACTTTAACCACCGAGCCAAGGTCCCAGCCCATGGTGTCTTTAAATCACCTGTTACAGATACAGAGCTGGGGGAGCCACCCCTGCCACTAGCACCCAGGGAGGGAGCACCCAAGTCACCTCCTGCCTTTACTCAGGGCAGAGGCTCCAGGCAGCTCCCCAAAAGCCAGAGTGGCAAGGGCAAAGGTCTAGGTGTGAAACTTGAGGGATAGAGTTGTTGAACTGTTCCTAGTGGGGTTCTAAACTGAAGAGTCATGGGCCCCAGTATCCAGAACTCTCCCCAGTCCACTGCATGTCTAGGGTGGTCTGGGCAGGGCAGGATGGCTTGTCCCCAAATGCTCTATGACCAGTCCACAGCTCCATCCTTCTCCTCCTGAATGCAACAGAGGGAACACACACTCTCTGATGGTTTGGATCTGAAGCGTTCCCCGAAAGTTTCATGTTCAGAGGTGACACTTCTGGAAGTAATTGGATCACAGGGTGCTGTACTCATCAGTGGTCAGTCTACTCATGAGAAGAGCTCATAGCGGATTGTGCTCTTAGGGGTGGGGCAGGGGCAGGAGAGGTGGTCGCTAGGGGGCGTGGCCCGGAAGGGCACATCCTGGTTCCCAGCTCCTCCCTTCTCTCTTCCTTCTGAGCCTTGATGACGTGAGCAGCTGTCCTCTACCATGCTGTTCCACGGGGCCAGCTGACCATGGACTGGACCCACGGAAATGTGAGCCAAAATAAACTTCTCTTCTTTTGAGCTGCAGCACTAGGAAAGCTGATTAATACAAAGTCCGCACCAAAAATTCATACAAAATGAGCTTTATTTGATATCTCAAAAATTGGCAATAACCACAGCAGCAGTATGTGTTTGTGTGTCAAATCGTCAGATGCAGAAGCAGACCCACGTGACCTCGCTAGCACCACCGGTCACTCTGGGTGGACCTGTGGCGGCCCGGCTTCTCGTGGGCCCGTGTACAGTCCACTTACCAACTCCCTGCCCTGGCCTGCAGCACCCGGGCTGCACGGCCTCCACAGACACAGATATCCGGACCTCCCCAGCCTGAACACAAAGGACCGGGCCACTCTCAGAACCCCACGCCCAGCAGGCATTGCGCCCCTCCTCTGGCTGGCGGGCTTTCTGACTGTCCAGGAAGAGGCCGGGCCGCTCTTCCTTCCCAGCGGCCAGCCCAGGGCTAAGCTCCATGTGTCTCCCAGAAGGATGCCTGCTCCCCTCAGGAGCCTTCCCCTGTCCGCGAGGGCCTCAGGGCCGCCACAGCCTCAATCTGCCAGCGACATATGGGACACTTAGCTGTGTCCCCAAAGACCCGCCAGGCGCAGGAACCGCAGAAGTGGGCGTGGCCACAGGGGACGAAGCGGGTGTTGGCAGCGTGGTGGAAACAGATGATACACTCCTCCCCTGTCGCGCCTAGGGAAGGAGACAACACAGGTTAGGGGCGCGTGGGGCGAGGGCGGGTCACCTGCTCATGAAGACGCTTGTGCAGTCGTAAAGTGAGCCAGTGTACAGGAAGGCGTTACTGCTTTCAGGTTTCTAGCGGGCGACTCAAATCTTCTGACCCCATGTTTGTGGGGATTTGATTGGGGGGCGGGGCACTGGGAAAGCCCCAGCTGAGCATGCGCGGCTCAGCACTGTGCTTTGTAGTCCTGGAGAGCCCACTCACCTGGCTCAGGCCTGGGCTCCTCGCTGAGAGCCCCTGGCACGGCTGCGGGGCACGGGCTCACTGTGGGATCTAAGACAGAGAGGGAGACTCAGGTGCGGGCCAGCAGCCTCCAGGTGTCCCGCGGGCTTGGGCCTGGCCCACAAAGCAGCTGTCCCTTTCTCCTCCGGGTTCCAGTGCTGGAGCTGTGTCTGGTGTAGCTGTGCTCCCCAACTTCCTGGTAGGTAGTCGTTTGGGGAACTCCTAACCCTCACCCTTATTTTTATTTTTATTTTGAGACAGGGTCTCGCTCTGCAGCCCAGGCTGGTCCTGAACTCACTATGAAGCCCAGGCTGGCCTTGGACTCATGGCAATACTCTTGCCTCAGACTCCCAAGTGCTGAGATTACAGGCGTGCGCCACCATGCCCGGTTTATGTGGTGCTGGGGAATCGAACTCAGGTACTTAGTGCTTGACTTAGCAAGCACTGAGCCATTCCTCCAGCCCCACCCTCATCCTTATTGTTCCTTTGCTGGCCAACGTTGGCTCTAGTGAACTCTTACTTATACTGCAAAACCCAACCCAAATACTTTTTCCTTTGTGAAATGTAATCAGCCTTTTAATAGCTATTTGAGGCGCCGGCTATCTCTTATCATTTAGGGACAAGGCTGCCTTCCCTGTAGCTGGGTCTCGACCACCCACCATTTCAGCACCTGTCCTTAATTGACAGCAGGGGCTGATGAAGTGATAGAATAAGAATGAATGAACGGTTCTCTGGGCGGCTCTGGATGGGCGTGGGGGAGGGGCACCTGGCTTGCGTCTCCTCCCCGCTCCCTGGGGCAGCAGGGCTGGGGGTTCTCGCAGTGCCCTCACCCAGCATCTCGATGGCTTTGGTGGTCCCGTACACATCCATCACGGCCCAGAGCGGCGAGCCCAGGGGCACGTCCTTGCGCAGCAGAAGCGGGCGCGCAGCGTTGACCTTGGCAAAGAGCCAGCCTCTGCGGTTCACCCAGAAGCAGATGACGCTACCGGCGCGCACGCAGCTCTCGGGCAGCACGGCCGCCCAGGTGGGGCTCTGCGCCTCCAGGTCGGGGCACACGAAGGGTGGCAGGCAGGGCGCCGACACGCGCGCGGGGTCCAGGCGCGTGAAGCCCACGCGGAGGCCGCCGCACCAGCCGCCCTCCTGCCGCAGCACGCGCAGCGCCACGCGCTCCCCGGGCGGCACGGGCCGCTGGCTGAACACTATGCCGTCGTGGAAGGTGGCGCTCCTGTGCGCCGTGCTCGCCAGCGCGTCCAGGCGCACCTGTGCGCCCCTGGCGCACACGTGGAAGCGAAGGGCCTCTGGGGGCGCCTGGGCACCTGTGGGGTAGGTCGAGGAGCAGGAGCAAGTCAGCGCGGGCCAGGCCCGGCCCACCAGATCCTCTGGGGACTCAGTGCCCGGTGCCACTTTGACGTCCGGTCGGGACCGTTCCCACCTCCCCCAGCTGCTTGCCTCAGTGCCACCACCTGGAGCCACCTCCCAGGAGCCCCAAGGTAGAGGCGGGCTTGGAGCTGGTGGGAAGCCCCCTTCACCTGCTGGGGTCAGATCTCCCCTATGCAGCCCCCTACCGCTAAGGACGTGGAAAACAAGGGACACTGGTTCTTCTCTGTTCCTGCCCTGGCCCAGCTCAGGACCCAGAATGGTTACTACTGGTGTTAAAGAGGAAATGCAGGCGTCAAAACTGGGTATGGTGACACTGGCCTGTGATCCCAGCCCTCGGAGAGGCTGAGGCAGGGGACTGAAAGTTTGAGCCCAGCGCAGGCAAGTTACCAACATGGTCAGAACTTGTCTCAGAATAAGAAATGCAAAACTATCTGGGGATGTAGTTTAGTGTGGACAGCCTGGGTTCAAACCCCAATACCACCAGAGGGGGGACGCAGACTCAGTTGGGTACATATATATTTATGTTTACTCATACATCCTTATGTACTGCCCCAGGAGTGGGTGACAAACTAACCACGTGGCTTCGCCAGGTGGCCCTGTGCCGGCACTGAGATTTCCCCTCTCCCTGACCTCATTTTCCCAAGGGAGCCTGCGTGGCCTGTGGAGCTGTGTGTGACCTTTACACCATGTGAAGGTGACCTCATCCTGGGTTGAAAAGGGACTAAATAGTGCCCAGAGTGCAGGACAAGAGCCGGAACAGGAGCCAGAGGCCGCCCCGTGAAACCCCCACCTGGGCCCAGCCAAACCAGGATGGGCTTAGACTGTGGGGACTTCCCACTGGCGCCACCTTGGCACTAGGAAGGGAAAGTCCCAGCTGGGCAGCAGTCCTCTCAGTCCCAAGGCCTGGAGGAGCTTCCTGCTCCAGGATAGCCCCTCCTTCCCCTGCCAGCTCCCTCACTCAGGACAGTGGCCCTGCTCTGTCCCTGCTGACGGAGAGAAGCTGGCTAACTGTGCTGCTGAAAATAAAAAGCTGAGCTCCAAGCAGACCCCAGTAGAGAAAGACTTGCCGCCCAGTTGGACCCTTTCCCTGGCACGTGCTCTGCACATGCCCACCTGTCACACCCTGGAAAAGGGCCAGGGAAGGGACACTCTTGGATCACCAAAAATTTACTTTTGACTTCTATAGGCCTCGAGGAAGCTGAGGCTTTCACTTGGGCCTCAAGGGTCCCTTAGAGATGAGCCCTTCCTGGCTGTGGGAGAAGTTTCCACCCCACCTCAAACCCCTCCCCATGGCCCCAGAGGCAGGAGGCAGGACCAGCTAGTAAGGGACATGGCGGGCAGGGCAGGGTGAGGGGACAGACTCACTGCTCATCTGCTTCCTGGAGGGATGCCAGAAATTGGCTTCATCCTAGAGCAGAGGGGCCCCCGGGAATCGGCTGAGTGAGTGCCTGCGCCCATGTGCAGGGCAGGGAGGCCCCCAGAGGAGGGAGGCTTTGACCAGGCTACCACTGACGGTCTGCAAAGGTCCAGCTGTGCTCCAGAGTCTTCCCAGCAGTCTGTGGGAGCCATTCTCTCACCCTCAGAACAGGGGAGCAGGGGGCACCCTGGCTGCACAGGTCTCCAGGCAACCGGAGCACCTAAGCCCCCTCCTCTCAGCAGCGCACTCTGGGCCAAGCACTTGACTTTGCACAGACTCTAAGCACCTGCCTAAGTGTGGCCCTTGCCAAGCGTCACCACAGGCAGGGAACCAGGGGCTCTTTGGGGCCAGCCTCTCCACACGCTCTGCTGCACCGTCATGCTGGCTGTTCACTGCACAAGGCCACATTGAATGGGTCTGAAAGGTGCCCTCACCAAGCTCAGGCTTGGATGATTTTGTCCACCCACTAGGGCCCCTTCAACCCCTTTACCCAGGGATCTGCTGCTTGAGTTAGCTGGTCATGTTGGCGTGAAAGGTATGGACACTCAACTCTGCTCTGTCTGGCTCTTCCCACAGAGCCTTGTGGGAACCTACCCACACTCTGACCTGGGCACTGCAGCACCTTCCAGTCCTGGGGTAGGGAGTGGCAGAGGTGGGCATGGGCCAAATGGGGCTCTCTGAGTAGGCAGGCCTTGCACAGGGCTCAGAGCACGCAGGCACCCAAGCACCCTTGGACCAGAGGCGCTTTTTTTTTTTAAGAGGCTGTCTCACCAAGTTGCTAAATTGCTCAGGCTGTAACCAAGGGCTAAAGGATAGGTAAGTTCTTTGAGAAGCATTACTCCTGTTCCTTAGAGTATCACAAATGTAAAGCTCTTAAAACTTAATAAAATGCTTAATACAAAAAAAGCCAAAAAAAAAAAAAAAAAGCAACAAGCAAAACCACAAAATCAAACAAAAAAACTGAAATTGCCCAGGCTGGACTTAAACTTGTGATCCTCCTGCCTTAGGCTTCTTGAGTGCTGGGATTACAGGCCTGTGCCACTGGAACAGCAAGTGGCCATTCGTATTACAGACCCCGTTTTCAGGCAGCATCATGTCTCAGTGAGGCGAGTGACTTGCCGTGGAGGACCCTCCCCAATCCCCAGCTGCCCCAGCTGCTGCCCACTGCTGGGGGGAAGCCTTGTGCCAGCTGGACAAGGACCCACCCTGGCCTCCAGGAAGTGCAGGGAACACAAGCCCTGCCCTTTGGTCTCCACCCCCAGACAGGTAAAGTCTAAAATTGAAGGGCTCAAGGTCGGTTGCCTGCTCCAGAAGGGCCTCTGGGACTGCCCTCCTCCTTATCACCGTGTTCCAGCCATCAAAGGTCTTGGGGTGCCAGGTACCCACAAAGCACTTTGCAATCTCTTATACTCCTCTCCGAATCTACAGGGAAAACACTCAGAGCTTGGGGAGGCCCTGCAAGGCAGGACATTCTTATGGAACAAGAGGGGACCCCTGGGCCCGGCTTCTTGTCCCCTCTACCCTTTCAGCCTCCTATATGGTGCTATCACGGCCCCACCCAGAATCTAGAAACGGGTGCCACAGCAGAGTGACTCTGGGTGCAGCTCCTGCTGGTGTTGAGCCTTCAGTTGAGCCCTTTGCCTGCGAGGGTCCCAGTCTCTGGGGACAAAAGCCCTGATTCTCCAGCCCCTGGCATCTAGGGCCCTCCCACTTAGGAACACCTGCAGCCTCAGGTGTGGCTCCTGGAGAGCTGGAGTACCTGGTCACCCTTTAGATTTGTGCTTTTCTGGGGCTGGGGGCCATAGCTCAGTGCTTAGAGAGCTTACTTAACAAGCGCCTAAGCCTTGGGTTAAGTTTCTCAGCATCATATAAAACTTAACTGGGCTTGGTGGCACACTCCTACAATCCCAGCACTCGGGAGGCCTGGGCAGGAGGATTGCCTGGGCTGCATACCAAGTTCAGGACCAGCCAGGACTACAAAGTGAGACCCTATCTCAAAAAATAAAACAGACTTGTGCTTTCTGGTAGTCCTGGAAGCCAGCTAGATGGGTTCCATTGTCCCCAACCTATAGATGAGAAAACTGAGGCCCAGCAAGAAATGACTTGCCCAAGATCCTACAGCTCAACGTGGCAGAGCCAAGACGCATTGTTTTTCACCAGACCCTCTAACCCAGCCTGGCCACTGCTCTGTCTGCCTAATAGGACCCGAGAAGCAGATGGGTCACGTGGACTGTGCTGTCACTGCAGCCATGCTGGACCTGGCTGACAGTCTGCAAAGCTCCAGCCATAGTGCAGAGCCTCACAGGTGGCCAAGCCGTGTCAAAAGCCTTTTCTGAGCAAGGACACAGATCACACCTCTGCCTCCCAGAGCATCTACAGCAGCCCTGGCACAGACCCCTCGGTCCACTCTGTATTCTGTATCTAGGAACCAGGCTCAGGAAGCAGGAAGCCCACTTACGGGTCTCAGAAGAGAGGTGGGTGCCCATCAGCCTGGGATCTCCGGGTGCAGTTCCCTGGGTCTGGAAGGAACCATCTGGGGAAGGCCAGTGATCAGGTCTCTTTTATGACCAGAGTATATTACAGGGTTGATGATTAATTAGATGTGGCTGTCACGTGTTACAATATCCAGGGAATTTCCTGATGATTTCTGTGCAGCTGGCTGGGAAAGGAAACTGACTCAGGCACGTGACCCGAGAGGGTTTGGACAGCCTTCTCTGACTTCTCACCGACCTCCACCTGCTGTGCATTTAATCCTCCAAGGCAGGTTAATAAGTACCTGAGCCCAGCCCTGCCCCACAACTAGCTTCCATCGGTCTGGGTGGGTCCTGGGCATCAGGAGTTTTTTAAAAGCACCAGTGGTTGGCCAGGCATGGGGGTGCACACTTGGCAATCCCAGCTCTTTGGGAGGCTGAGGCAGGAGAAATACAAGTTGGAGTCTAGCCTAGGCAACTTAGTGATTTAATGAGGCCCCATATCAAAAAAAAATAAATAAATAAAAAAAGAGGGGTACTGGGGATGTAACTCAGTGGTTAAAGCATTTGCATAGTATATGCAAGGTCCTGGGTTGGATTCCCCAGCACCACATACAAAAGCTGGAAGTGGTGGTGCATGCCTATAATCCCAGCACTTGGGAGGCTGAGGCAGGAAGATTACTGTGAGTTCAAGGCCAGTCTGGGCAACAGAGGGACACTAAAGAAAAAAAAGAGAAAGTTTCCTTGTGACTCAGTGTGCTGCTGCCCACCCTGGCATACTGTCAGAACTCCTGAAATGGATGGGACTGGAAGAGCTGCACCCCAGTGCCCCTGAACGTGCCCACCCTGGTCTGCAGGGGAGAGATGGGGCTGCGCAGGCAGGAGGTGGGGAGGGTTGTTCTGGACTTGCTGGAGCAGGAATTCCACCCTCCAGTATTGTCCTGGCTCTTGATATGTTCACTCCAATGAAAAAGTCAGAGATCTCTGGCCCCTTGATTTCCCTTAGGGAAACTGAAGCTCGTGGAGAGAAAGGGGCTTGCTCTAACCCAGTGTTTCTCCCTTGGCAACAGCCATGCGGATCTACTGGGGATCTTGGTAAGAGAGAATTGACTTGAAGGTCTGGGGTCTTCGGGGACTCTGCATTCCTAACCAGGAGGCCTGTGAGCCCACCTCAGGTGGCAAGACCCAAGAAGTTGGTTCAGAGGCTTGTGAGTGCCCTGGCCTTTTACCTCCAGGCTGAGTCCTTCCCACGACTCTGGGTCAGGGCCACAGTCAGTGACTGCTTTGAACTAGCTAGGGCTGAGCAGCCCCTGGCGGTCTCTGGGGAGCTGGGCATGGTGGCACCCTGGGAGGCTGGCTGGGATTTAGGAGACTCAAGTTCTGCTTCCTATGTTACCTGGACATTTGCTTTGCCCTTCCTGGGCCCCTGTGCATGGAACAGAAAGCCAGGACCAGTTGGTCTGGGGCTTCTTCCAGTCTTGCACGCTACAATGTAGGTTTTGGCGAGAAGGAAGTGGGGGATGACCACAGCCTAGCCTTGGTTCCTCACACAGACGTTGCTGCAACCCTGGACTTCCCTCCTGGCCAACCCCCAACTGGGCCCTAGAACTTCTGCATGGGAAACTGCTTCAGAGCAACTGGTGAGGTCAGCACCTGTCACAGTGAACTGTGGTTGATGGCTCCTGATGGCTCCAGCCGGCCCAGGCCCTCGGTTTATGGTACCCTCTGTGCCCTCTTGTCCTCTGGCACCCCCACTGATCTCTGGGTGGCCTGGATGCCCTCTCTCCCTCCCCCCATGCAGTTTCCTTCTGTACACAGCACTGGCTGCTGGGAGCGGCTCCCAGAGGGCGGGAGCCACGAGCACCTTGTTGATAAACCCTGCCCATAAAGACCTGCATATGGCCTCTTATCAGGGCAATCAGGTTGGAGCTTCCCTTCAGCCCGTCTGGAAAATTACTGGCAAGTTGTGGCAGGAGGGTAGGGTGGCTCCATCACTCGTCTGCAGGGACGAGTGGGCACTCTGAGGAGCTGGAGTCCCTCACGCCAACAACCTGGGCACAGGAGTGCCAGGCAGGGCCCCACCACACACTCCCACATAAACTTACGTAGCAGACTGGCAGATTTGAAGGCATGCCATCCGAAAACATGGCACCTTGAGTGGACACCATGTCACAGGCCTATAATCCCAGCACTCTGGGAGGCTGAGGCAGGAGGATCCCAAAGTCAAGTCCAGCAGGGGCAATTTCGCTTCTTAGTGAGACCCTGTCTCAAAATGAAAATAAAAGGGTCTTAGGATGTAGAGTCCTGGGTTGCCTCCCAGCAATGGGAGTGGGGAAAACGTCTTGGCCTTTGGAAAAATATCAGACACAGAGAGGCCGCTCTCCCTGCCCACTTCTCTACATCCTCGCCCCTGAAGACAGGGCCAGGGGAGAATCCTCACATAGCTCATGCCCTCGTGCCCAGCTGTGCTTCTGTGCCACAGTGCATCTAGTCACCAGGCTTAGTAGAAAGGGCCAGGGCATAGCTTGCTGGGTAGAGCCCTTGCCTGGCATGCACAAGGCTCTGGGTTCGATTCCCCAGTGTCTTAGTTACTTTCTTGTTGCTGTGACTCAATACCCGACATCCACACATTTAGGGGAGGAAAGGTTTATTTTAGCTCACAGTTTCAGAAGGTCTCAGTCCATTCACGGGAAGCCAGCAGCCATGGAAGTACATGGCAGAGACAGAGGTGGAGGCAGCTTCTCATGACATCACACACAGGAAGCCAAGTCAAGGCAAGTTGGGACTAGTCCTCCAAGGAAGACAGGAAGCAGCTTATATATCCTTCCAGGTCTCATCTCAGTGATCAGCCCCTCCTGGATTCAGGCGTGGAAGGTGTGGGAAACCCCCACTACATGCCAATAATCCAACTTACATGCCTGTAACCCACTTTACATGCCTGTAATCTACCCCTGGAGACTAGGCTCCAATCTCCCAACAGCACGTGGTTCCAGAGACTAATATTTAAATAGATGAGACTTCTGGGGAACATTCCAGATCCAAACCACAATACCGAGCACCACGTAAAAAAAAAAAAAAAATTGCAGGCTGGAGGAGTGGCTTAGCCATTAAAGCGCTTGCCTGGCAAGCACTAAGTACCTAAGTTTGATTCCCCAGTACTATATAAACTGGGCATGGTGGTGCATGCCTATAATCCCAGCACTAGGAAGGCTGAAGCAGGAGGATTGCCATGAGTCCAAGGCCAGCCTGGGCTCCATAGTGAGTTTAGTACCAGCCTGGGCTACAGAGTGAGATCATTTAAAAAAAAAAATTTTTTTTTGGCCAGGCATGGGGACACTTGCCTGTATTCTCAGCACTTGGGAGGCTGAGGCAGGAGGATCACTGTGAGTTCAAGGCCAGTCTGGACTACGTAGTGAATTTAGGATCAGTTTTGGACTACAGAGCAAGACTGTCTCAAAAAGTGAAACAAAACAAAGCAAACAAAAAAGGGCTAGGGGCATAGCTGAGCAGTTAAAGCACTTGCTTAGGAAGGGCAAGACCCTGGGTTCGATTCCCCATCACCACATAAACCAGGTGTGGTGGCACATTCCTGAAATCCCAGCACTCAGGAGGCTGAGGCAGGAGGACTCTCATGAGTTGGAGGCCAGCCTGGCTATGTAGTGAGTTCAGGACCAGCCTGGAGTATAGAGCAAGACCTTGCCTCAAAAAAGAAAAACAAACACACACAACACTTAGCAAAGAAACGCAGATTTCCCTGACTATAGGGGCATGCTTTTACCCCCAACACTGGGGATTGAATCTGGCGCCCTCAACAGGCTAAAGTACTCTACCCCAGACCTATTCTCTGGCCCTTTTTTTTTTAACGTTTTTTTTTTTTTTTTTTTTTTTTTTTTTGAAAAAGGTGTTACTAAGTAACTCAGACTGGACTTGAACTCAAAATCCTCCTGCCTCAGTTTCCTGAGAAGCTGGGCTTTGATCTTCATTTAGGAGGGTTCCCAGGTCGTGTGAATCTTACATTGAATATATGTGTATGTTTCTGTTTTGTTAATCTGCCTTTCGTGATGGGAGTGGGGTATCAGCCACCAACCTAGTGATGGGTAAGAAGATATAGCACTGGGGCGCCCCACATTTCCGGTCCCCCTTCTGACTGGCAGATTTACCCTCTTTTTTTCCCTTCTATCTTCTTTTCCCCTTCTGTGATTTTCCAGATAAAATGTTCTCTTCACAACCTGCAAAAAAAAGGGGGGGGGGGAAATAGCATTAATATTTTGGGGGCCTGGGGTCATAACTCAGGGGTCAGTTGGCTTGCCTAGCATGCAGAAGGCCCTGGGTTCTAGTCCCCAGCACCACATAAAAAATTAGCTGGACGTGGTGGCACATGCCTATAATCCCAGCACTCAGGAGGCTGAGGCAGGAGGATCGTCAGGAGTTTGAGACCAGCCTGGGCTACATAGTAAGTTTTGGACTATATAGAGCAAGATCCTGTCTCAGAAAATATGTATATTTTTTTCTCCCCTTCAAAAGACTGCTGTTCTGAATCCAGTCCTGGACTAACTGGATAATCCTCATGGCAACTCTACAGAAAGGTTCCATTTAGTATAATATTCCCACTTTACAGATGGGGGCACTGAGGCAGAAGGAGATTAAGCAACTCGCTCATGAATGTAAGGTAATAAATAAGTGATGGAACCAGAACCTGGCCCAGACATTGTAGCTCGAGAGCTGGCACCCTGCCTGCCACATTGCACCCTGCGGGCACGCACTCTGGGTACCCGGTTCCTTGTGAGGCATTAGCTGCCGCTAGCTAGCGTTTCTTCGCCAGCCTGGCTGGCCCTTACCAGGAGCTTTCTGAGTAGGTGCTGCTGGCTGCCCGGGGCCTGCTGGAGGACACCCCACGGCGCAGTCAGCCCTCTCCTCCTCTCCAGTGCCGCTGCTCAGACCAGCCTGCAGGCAGAGGGCTTGCGCCCTGATCCTGCAGCCAGCCGTGGAGTATTCAGGGAAGGCCATTGTCCCAACTACAGCCCAGACCCACCTTCCTGTGTCCTGGCCTGTGGTTCCCAAGATGGCTCCGTCTCAGGGGCTGCCCCCTGGGAACCCAGCCCCCAGGTCTGCAGCCACGAGGATGGAAAATAAGTCGCCCACATGCACTTGGAGGGGGGCTCAAGGCCACAACAATGTGCAATTTGCTGTATCCCAGGTGTCCACGGGAGCTGGGTCTGTGGACTCCTCCAACTTGGGAGGGAAGATGCCTGTGGAACAGAATCTCCCTCACCAGCGCTTACAGACTCCTTCTCTTGTCCTTGTTCCCCAAACCACCCAGTAACAACTGCTTACGTGGCATGTGCATTGCATCAGGTACTGCAAGTCGTCTAGACCTGATTTAAACTTCTGAGGCTGTACATATACAGGCCCCCAGCGCCTGGGCGGTGGGCTCATGCTGCCCGGCGGTGTGGTTAGGGGCTGGTGGCACAGGACAAGCAATGCTGTATTTACAGCCGCTCCCCATAGCTTGCATTACCACTCGAGGTCCACCTCCTTTCAGATCAGAGGCAGCATTAGATTCCCGGAAGCTCACGATGAGTACATGTGACTGAATCGTCCTTAACCATGTCCCTGCTCTTCTGCTCCTGCCTGGGCCTAGGAAAACATTTCCACAATATCAGTCCATTGTACCATGAAGGTTGGAGACTGTTCCCACGAGGGATTTGAGTATCTATGGGTTTTGATAGCTATAAGGGTACCAATGCCCCATGGATATCGAGGGTGACGGTGCTGTCACCTGCAACACAGTGCATGACCTCACGGCAGGGATGATGTCCAGGGAGATACAAAGGACGCCACTCGTGCTTTGGTTTGTGTGACGTTCAAAGCCAGGGAGCAGTGTGGGGTCAGGACAGTCCTCTTCCGGGGGTTGGTGGCTGAGGGGGGCCCCAGGGAAGCCTCGAGCTGTTGGGAAAGCCCTGCCCCTCGGTCAGGCACTTGTAACGCAGGTGTGCGCACAGACAGCCCATCCCACGGGACTCACGCACTGTTCAAACAGTGCCTCTGAGTCTGGGCCCACGGCTGGGAACGCTCAGGCAGGAGAAACCAAAGTCTGAACCCTGCCCGGGCGATTGAGTTACTTAACAAGACCCTGTCTCAAAATCAAAATCAGAGAAGGCTGGAAATGGAGCCTATTACAGAGATCATGGGTTTCATTGCCAGACCCCTCCAAGAAATGAACACAGTAAGAAATAAAAGGTCGCCTCTTCGTTAGCTAAATTTCCTTCAGCCCTAAATCCCACTCCTAAGGAGTTGGTGAATGATGGAGCGTCCAGGCTTGGCCAGCACTACCACCTGGTGGAGAAGAGAGGGACTGACCGTGGGCCTGACGCGGAGAAAGGAAGAGAGAGTGGCCGTCCACCAAGC
This sequence comes from Ctenodactylus gundi, assembly GCA_004027205.1. Classification (NCBI taxonomy): domain Eukaryota; kingdom Metazoa; phylum Chordata; class Mammalia; order Rodentia; family Ctenodactylidae; genus Ctenodactylus; species Ctenodactylus gundi. The sequence goes on along the minus strand of PVKB01003565.1, from coordinate 8,310 downwards.
AGCTCGGCGGTTGTGCCCGTGCCACACCACTGCCCGCCCCCCCCTCCACCCCCGACTTCAGCTCTTGAGCTCAGCCGCTTCCGCCTGTCCTGTGAGCATCCTAGCAACTCTGAGGGTCTCCTGAATCTTCTGGCTCAATTGCTGGCCGCATCCCGAGCCTTGGGGGCAGAAGGCGGGGCACCAGGATGTGTCAACGAAGTGCTACTTCTGCCCTGCGCGCCCTGTCAGAACCTTCCTGGGGCTCGATCTGCCAGATGCCTCGCTGCCCTGAGCTCCCTGGCTCCGGCCTCGCCAGCACCGACATGCCACACACCGAGCGGCGAGTGGGGGTCCTGGTGGAGAGGGAGCTGGGGGAGGGGACCCCTCCCACACAGCTGGCAGCCTCTATCTTGAAGATGACAGCGTTGCCTGCTGTGTGTGTGTTCAACAGGAGTTTATTGGATACCCACTCTGTGCCCAGCGTTGCCCTGACTCTGAGAAACCAGAGGCGGAAGAGAATCCGATCTTTGAGGCTGGGCCTCTGCCTGTGGGAACTAGGCAGACGCTGCTGGCGCTCCGCCTCCGGGAAGGAGCTACCTGCAGGGATCTAAACTGCGACCTGTTACCAGTAACGGCACTAACTTGAGATATTAGATTCAGGAGCCCAGAGTAGGGCAGGGGCAGGCTGTGAGCCCCCTTGCTACACGAAGCTGGTTTCTTTCTTTTTTTCTTTTCTTTTTTCTTTTTCTTTTCTTTTCTTTTCTTTTCTTTCTTTTCTTTTTTTTTTTTGCAGTACTGAAATTGTGTTCCCATTTTACAGATAAGGAGGGTGAGGCCCAGAGAGTTGAGGGTACTTCTGAGGCCACACAGCAAGAAGGCAGGGCTGGGATTTGATCTGACGCTGACCTCAGTGCCCTTTCACTGACCAGCGTCAGAGCTTGACTTGGAGCCTGGCAGGCACCCGCCTGTCCCCGAGGGGTAGTGTCCCAGCTGTGGGGCTCTGCAGGCGGCCTGGAAACCTGCAGGAGCTCCTCAGCTCTGCCGTCTGGATCAACTCGAGGCTGGTCAGAAAGTTTCCTGAGCTGGAGACTGGGGGGGATACACCCCTCTGGCCCCAGCTGCCCAGCTCCTCCGGGGCCCCAGGCTGTGTGCTGAGGGCAGGGACAGTGGAGAGGGATGTGAAGGTTTGGCAGAGCCCAGTTCCTGCCCTCACAGTTGTCCCTTTCCCTGTGGAGACACGTCAACAGTAAAAAACGGCGTGTCTCCAGGCTCCTCCTGCAGAGGCTGCGGCCGCCGCACAGGGAGGGAAGCCGCAGGCCGGGGCCAGCCTGCCCGACCTCAGCGCACAAGCACAGCACCGCACCGGTTTCCACCCCGAGTCCCTGCCGACGCGCGCTGTGAGTTCCCCAGTGCCGTGCACCAGCTGGCAATGGGGACAGAGGTGGTGGTGGCTCTGTGATACCTCGTGTGCTGAGCCCGCTCTGATTTCTAGTTCTTTTTGCAGCCTAGGGTGTTATTACTGTGCCCATTTTACAGATAAGGAAACTGAGGTTACTGAGGTTAGGTAACCTGACCAAGGTTGTGTATTTAGAAAGTGATAGAACTTTTCAAAATACTAATTTGGGGAAATGCTCATCATCTGTAGAAAAGTTTTGACAAGGTTTAGGAATCCAGCTTTCCAGTTAACCCTCAAGTACCCAGAAGAGCGAATTCTCCGGAAGGCCCTGCACGCAGCAGGTCTGCCTGCAAACACTTGATATTCTGATGAAGAGAAGTCTTGGTAAACAGGCCAGATCACAAGAAATGAGCACCAGCCTTCTCTGAATTCATGGCGAGCCTGGAGATCCCCGTGCAGCAGGTCCCCGAAGGTGTTCTTCTCAGCAACTGGCCAGGTGTGCAGGGACAGCCGATCCCCTCTCAGCCCGGCGCTGTCCCTGCTCAGCTCTGCTATTGTCTGCAGCTTGGAGGGAAAAGCAGACGTCCGTACAAGATAACTCGTGACCACAGATCTGCAGGGTGGCCCTGCTTGGGCCTCGCCCTCTCTGGACCTTAGTGGACCCACCTGTGAACTCAGGTGACAACAGATTGCAGAGGACTGAGAGGGAAATCTTTTTTTAGGGAGTAGGGTATAACTGGGAACTGAGCCCAAGGCCTTCACCCTCAGCCTCGTATTCTGATTTGATTTTGATTCAGGGTCTCGCTGAGTCAGTGATTTGCCCAGGAGGGGCTCGAACTCGCGATCTTCCTGCCTCAGCCTCCCAGAATCCTGGGATGACAGGCCTGAGGTGCCAGGACTGGCTCAGAAGGAAACCTTACAGATTCCATTGATGATTGCAGGACTGCTGCCCTGTGAGAGGCTCCCCCTCCCAGGCTTCTGGTCCTTGGAGACCCCAGGGGGGAATGGGAGCATTCTGGGAAGCAGGAAGGGATCCCTTGAATGCTGGAGTCCCACAGGAGCCAGGAATGTGCCCACTTCCCTGCACAAGGCTTCTGGGCTGGGATGGCCTGGCTGGGCATGAAACCTGCTATTCTCAGTGACCTCTTCTTTCGCCAGGTCCCTTTGGTTAGAGCTAAGGTGGGCCTCACTGCTAAGCCAAGAGGAAGGGTCGCTCCCCCATGGGGCGAGCCCAGGTCACAGGACATAAGCGGGCATTTAGAGGGAAGCTCTAGAGTGACCCCAAGACACTAACCCTGTGGGTCAGGTCTACGGCAGTCCTTGCTACTCCTCAGTGACAGACCCATGTGTGGGCATCAGGCCCAGAGGCTCTCGATGCACCCCATAGGGCAGAACCACCTTTGCCCCTGCTGGGCCTTCAACACGTGCCTCAGAAGGCAGGGCATATAATCCCAGTCCTCTGGGAGGCTGAGGTGGAGGATTGCAAATTTAAACCCAGCCTGGGTAATTTATCAATTAGGTAAGACCCTGTCTCAAAATCAAAAATAAAAATGGGCTGGGGATGTGAAGGCCCTGGGTTCCATCTCCATTACCACAATAAAAAACACATGATGAATAAATAAATAATAGGGCTGGGGATGTAGCTCAGCACGAAGACCCTGGGTTCAATCCTACGGCAGACAACCCCATGTTCTCAGCTGTGTGCCACAGCCAAAAGCCCCCTTGGATTCCTGGGACTAACAGGTGTTCCCCCATAGTTGCTGATTGCAATCTTGCAGTGTGAGCTCTAGGGGCCCCCGAGGTCCCACGCCCGGGGCTTCCCCTCTGGAATAACTAAGGTGGGTCCCCTACTACACATCGCCTGGCTGGGTGTCCACCTAGCCCTGCGGCTCCAGCTGTTTCCCGCTGTCCAAGCCTGGGGCAGGACTGCAGGCAGGTGCATTCCTCTGCACGGTGCTCAGCTGACCATGGGAGTTCTTGGGGCTTGTCCTTGTGTGTGATGTGTGCCAGCCCGACCCTGCATGCCCCACGATGTCCCAGCAGCTGGGCATCTGGCCTGCCCGGCACTCACGGCGGCTCGGCTTACAGGGTGGATTTTGTGCTGAGCCAGCAGCGGGCCCGGGCTGCTGCTCCCCCGCAGGTGCTCCTGTGGCAGGGGAGACAGGCGGTGCGTCTCCTCCTCCAGCTGTAAAGACGTCTGCACTGCGGCCCGGAGAGTTTCTGAGTCTGCAAAGCCTCAGGTACCCCTCAAGGCTGAGGAGCCACCTACAGCTGAGCTGGGGTCTGCAGGGACCAGAATCCAACCAGGTGACCTTCAGAGTGGACCTGCTGGTGAGGGGAGCCCCCAGACTCCACCTGGCCCGCCTCGGCCTGGAAGGTCATCCTGGAAAATGAATAGAATGAAAAACACAAGGTGTGACCAACGAGCGCGGTGGACGTCTGAATTTGTTATTATTATTATTACAGTAAGAGGCAGATTGGCATTTTCCTTTTCACATTACTCCCCTCCTTAAGATGTGTGTGTTGTCCTGCCGGCTCTGAAGCAGCTCTGACATCCTCTTCGGTATCTTTAGTGGAGCTGTTGCGGCCGCCTAGATGTCCTGAGATGATTCGAGAGATTCACTTTTTTAAAAATCACATCTTGTACAGACACAACAGAGGACTTCCAGCACTGCTTTAGGAAGTGGCAGGAACACTGGGGCAAGTGTGGTCCCAGCAAGGGGGATATTGAGGGGATCAAGGGCAATGTGTCTTTTACTATAATATATTTTTTAAAATACTGTGAATTTTGATCATGCCTTGGGTATAGAAACTAGTCATTCTTTCTTGTGACCGTGACCTTGAGGATGCTGGGCAGAGGGCAGGCAGAGCCAGCCAGGGCTTGGCGGGGAGCCTGGGGTGGGGGGGGGCGCGGTAGGGGGAGGCTGAGGCAGAAAGATCTCAAATTCAAGCCTAGCCTAGGAGGCTGGAGGCTGGTAGTTGTGATGGAGGGACATGAGAGTTTGCTTGCACTCTCTCTCTCTCTCTCTCTCTCTATTTCTTGTGATAGGAGAGACTGAACACCCTGATCTTTTGCGCTGAAACACATTCCCAGCCTTTTTTTTCCCCTAGCTCTGTAGCCCAGGCTGGACCTGAACTCAGGATGGAGCCCAGGCTGGCCTTGGACTCCTAACAGTCCTCCTGTCTCAGCCTCCAGAGTGCTGGGATTACAGGCATGTATCACCACGCCCGGCTTACGTGTTGCTGGAGAGTTGAACTCAGTACTTAGTCCTCCTCAGGGAAGTGCTTTAACCGCAGAGCCATTCCTCCAGCCCCGGAGAACTGATATCTTAATTCTCAAGCCACTGTTCCTGCCTTCACTTCAGACAGGCCAAATCCCAAAGGAGGAATTTCATTTTCTTTTATGCAGCACTGAGGTTCCAACCCAGGACTTCTCACTGAGCTATATCCCTCACCAGTTTTTAGTTTTGATTTTGACATGGGGTGTCACTAAGTCACTAAGTTGCCCAGGCTAGGCTTGAACTTGAGATCCTTCTGCCTCAGCTTCCCAGAGTTCTAGGATTACAGGCCTACATCGCCTGGCCAGGCTAAAAGTAAAAAGTTTTCTCTCTTCCATGCACTGACCAACTTCATTAAACTGCTACTCTTAGCCAGGCCTGGTGGCACAGATTTGTAATCCCAGCACTCTAGGAGGCTGAGGCAGGAGGATCCCAAGTTCAAAGTCACTCACCCTGAAAGTTCAAGACAAGTCTGAGCAATTAGCAATTTAGTGAGACCCTGCCTCAAAATAAAAATAAAACAAGGGAGAAATAGTACAGAGGTTACAGCACTTGCCTGTTAAGGGTAAATCCTTGAGTTCAATTTTAGTGCTTTCTAGGCAAGAGCTTTAATCGCTGAGTGGTTCCTCCAGCCCCTGGAGTGGATCTTATTAAATCATCAAGTTGCCTGGGCTGGCTGGCCTGTACGTTGCAATCTTCCTGCCTCAGCTTCCCAGAGTCCTGCGATAACCGGCATGTGCCACCACACCCAGCTTGAGTGGTTCTTTTCAAGGGCTCGGCGGGTCCCCAGAGCAGCTGGTGGAGACACTCAGGAAGCCTCATGTCACCTCTACCTGAGCAGGTGTGTCGGTTTTGCGGACTGGAAAAGCGGGACCAGCAGAAGGACCCAAGGGGGTATAATGGCCCGAGACGGGTAGGGCAGGGCCCGTGGACGGCCGGAGACCCCTTGCTCTGTGGCTCAGGGTGCACGCGTGGGCTGCGGGACCGTCCTGCGCGTGCCAGGCCGGTCGTCCTGCCCGTCCTGCCCGCCGCGGCGCCTTGTCCGGGTGGAAAGAGGAACCGTGCGGGGCGCGGGGCTTTCAGCGAGGCCCCAGGGGCCGGCGAAGCTGCGGCCCGGAGCTCCGGGCCGGCAAGGGGTCGGCGGCCTTGGCTAACCGAACTCTTCTTTCACTTTGAGCCAGCACCTTCTTTTGACTCAGATCCGGCCGGCAAGGAAAGCGCGTTCCGAAACCCCCACACCCCCATTCCGGGGCGCCTCTGCGCCTGGCAGCCCGCCGCGCCCTGGAGGGTCGTTGGGGGACCCTGCGGGGACTCGTTCGACCAAGCATGAGCTCATGACGCTGAACAGGAAAAGAAAAACGCCTGGGAAGAATTGGATTACTTCCCAAGGTGCCCATAGTCTCGTTAAGAGAAAAGTCGCCAAGGTTTTAGGGACCCCCGGACACTGCCTTTAGTGTCCCCGATGGGTTCCTTTCAGTTCTGCAAGGGAAGTGGGAGAAGGGCCCCTCTCGGGGCTTAGTGCCCCCACCAGCGATCTCTGGGCCCTTAGCCTGCCCCCCACCCCATTTCTCACCCCTACCCCCCAGCCCCCCACTCTTTGCGAGCCCCCATGGCAATCCCTGGGGACCAGGCTGCCCAGCTGTTATTTTGCAGAATTTTCCTCTCAGCAGCCCACAGTTCTGCTGCTGCTCCCCCAATTGACTCACAAGGGAAGGCGGGGATTTCTGAGCTGTTTCAAAACTTACCCAGAATATTAGAGGTTTCACGCAGCCCTTGTTTACTTTTTTTAAAAAAATTGAAAAACGCTAAAGCCAACAGAATCCGACACACATATGCCCAAGTAGGGAGGGCGCGGTGGGCAGGGCCTGCCAGGACCCAGCAGCCCATCTGCTGTGCTGGGCCCCATCCAGAGCCAGGTACCCTGGGTCCTCTGTCCTCCCTGCCCTGGCCCACTTCTTTCCATGCTGATCCGGGCTGTGGATGGGAACTAATATTTTTGGGATTCATGTTCCTGCCTGGCACAGTTCTAAGGACTTGATAAGAAGTTAGCTGGACCCTGTGATGCAGGCTTGTAATCTCTACACTTGAGAGACTGAGGCAGAAGGACTGCAAATTTGTACCCAGCCTGTGCAACTTAGTGACTTAGCGAGACCCTGCCTCACTCAGAAATAAAAAATGGTCTGAGTATGTAGCGTATTGTGAAGGACCTGGGCTGGATCCTCAGTTCTGGTAAATCAATACTGAGATCATGAGGCTGGGTGTGGCACCATGGTGGAGTGCCTGCAGGGATGCACCAGGCCCAGGCTAGAATCCCTGCTGCCTGGACCTTGGGTGGAACAGGGGGGCAGGACCGGGGCCTGGACTCTGCTTACCATAGCTCCACTTCAGTCCCCCAAGGAGCTCAGAGTCCTCAGCCCCTGACTCTCTTGTCTTTAAAGAAGGGAGGCTGGGAGCTGGGTGTGGTAGTGCAGGCCTAAAATCCCAACACTCTGGGAGGCTGAGGCAGGAGATCATGAGTTCAAGCCCAACCTAGGCAACTTAGCAAGACCTGTATCAAAATAAAATGTAAAAAAGAGCTAGGGATATAGCTCAGTGTGTAGGCCCTGGGTTCAACCCCCGTGCCAAAAAAAGAAAAAGAAATACAGAGATGGAAACTGAGCCTCTTGCTGTTGAGTGTGAGGCCTGCCTGTACTGTGAATGGAGAGGTGGTAAGTGTCCTCCTCCCTACAGAGATAGGGCCCTGTCCATGAGGCTTCCTGTGCTCCGTGTCCTTGCCCAGAACTTGGGGACAGCGCTGTAACAGCCCCACGCCTCTGCAGGAACAGAGCATGGGATGCTGAGAGGACAGCCTCCCTGAGTGGCACTGTGGCTGGATTTATCCCAAGTGGGGGGAACACCAAGCCACCTCTGTGCCCAGAACTGCCCTTACCCTCTTTGCAGCCATTTGCTGAGGCTGAGGCAGGGACAGAAGCGCTTCTGACCTGGCAAGGTCCCTTTGCTATGGGTGAAGAACCCATGACCCAGGTGGGCCACCGGGCAGAGGGAGGTGCTGGGAGACGCCAGGTGTCCCTGATGGGCCAGGGTGGTGCCTGTTGTGGAGTTAGAAGCCTCAGGGGCATGTAGGCTTGCTGGTGAGTTACAATAAAAGTGTCTGTGCGTGTCTTGCACACAGAGATGCCTACAGCTCACGCCAACACGACATGCAAAGGGCACTCTTGCCCCCTGAGCCTGGCTCCATGTCCTTCCAGTACAGGGCATGAGAAAAGGAGGAATGGAAACTAGGGTGCTCCCTGCATGCACAACTTTCCTGGAAGTCTAGAGGGAAACCAGAACCTCCTTACTCGTCCCTACCCATGTCCCCAGGCTGCTCCCAGCGCGGTCCCTTCCCTCCAACGAGTGTCCCAAGCCCAAAGCCATCTGGGTGTCCACAGGGGGTGGGGGTGGGGGTGGGGGGGAAGACCCTGAAAAAAAGAGAACCACAGCTTTGTCCGGCCCAAAACCAACCTCTCCTTCATCCAGCTCCGAGGCTGCCCCACATCCTCAGAAAGGAGGCAGCCCCAAACTTTCCCTGAGCCCTTAACAGCCTGGCAAACTGAGGTCTGGCTGCCGCTGCTCTCCCTCCCCCGACCCCCGGCCCCCCCCCCCGGTCCCCCCACC
>PVKB01003564.1:139757-192830 GCA_004027205.1 Ctenodactylus gundi | reverse complement strand
TGACATGTGGGAATATGCCTTAGTCTTGGCTTAAAACTTACTAAGAATTCCACAATCCACACTGCAGAGAAGAGGCTTTCTTCTTTCCTTTTTGAGACAGGGTATCACTCTGTAGTCCAGGCTGGTCCTGAACTCACTGGTGTAGCCCAGGCTGGCCTTTGACTCAGGACAGACTGCCTTCTTCAGCCTCCTGAGTGCTGGGAATACAGGTGTACTCAGGGCCTTAAACTTGCAAAGCAAGCACTTTAACCACTGTGCCATTCCTCCAGCCCCAAGAAGAGGTTTTATAGGATGAGAATGCTATTAATGATCATCTTTTAGTTGATTATAACAGTAACAAGGTACCACTGAACTTACAAACTTAGGTGACTGATTCATATCACGCCCATATTGTTTAGCACACAATTTTACGTATTTTTAATGGGCTGAGTTAGATGCGAAGTGATTTAGGGCTACTGTGTTTGAGTAGAATAGTCATAGGCTTCAGGTTTTCATCCTGCTGTTTCATGCGAAGCCCCAGGTACTAACGTTACATTCCAGTGCCAGAAACAGTTCTTAAGGCAGTTGTCTTATTTTTAGGGTAAGTGTAAGTAAATAGGAGGAGAAACTCTTTTTCTTTTATATGATGTAGAACTATGAAGAATAAAAAAAAGGTCTTTTAAAAAGAATGACCTTGAAACAAATAGTAGTTATTAGAACGTCCAAAAGCTGGACTGGGGTGTGGTAGATGTGGTAGATCACTTGCCCTGGGTTCTACCACGAGTACTGAAAAAAAAAAAAAAAACCCAGAAACCATTAGTGTCGATCATCATTTAGGTGTACTACCAATTCAAAAGCATTTCTGACAGGCAAATGCATATACTTTTAATAACTTAATATAAAAATGACTAAATTTTCTAAATAAACTAAAATAACCCTACAGTTTATTTTAGATTACAAGAGAATATGACATGTTTTTGAAAACATAAGGTAGGTTAGACCCCCAACATCACCAAACAAAGAAAAAAAACTTGTCTTAGTTACTTTCTCATTGCTGGGACAGAATATCCAACGTCCACAACTTAAGAGAGGAAAGATTTATTTTAGCTCATAGTTTCAGAAGGTCACAGTCCATGCATAGGTGGCTGGCCATGGTGAAGGCACATGGTGGGAAAGAGCCAGAGAGCTCTTTAGAGATGGGAGATGGGAACCAAGTTAGGGACAAAGGGCGGAGCCAGCACACACCCCACCAGATCAAGCCCAAAAATCCACCCGCTCCAGCCAGGGCCTACCTCCCAACAGTACATGGCTCCCTAGGTTTCCCACTATACCCAAACACATGAGACTTTTGGGAGACATTCAGGTGCAAATTACAACACAGACCCTAACCATTTTTTAACCTTCTACTGCTATTCACATTTCTTTTTTGAATTTTGTAAAAGAGACCTAATAACTGGTCTTCCTGCTTTGACTCTTGTTCAGTTTTTGGTTTCATATCTATGCACTACCTGGGTGTTCTTGTTTTTGCAGGACTAGAGATGGGACCCAGGGCCTTTGAACTGAGCTCCATCCCCAGCCCATTTTTAATATGCATTCTTGATTTTGAGACAGGATCTCACTAAGTTGCCCAGGTTGGGGTCAAACTTGGCAATCCTTCTGTGTCAACCTCCCACAGTGCTGAGACTATAGTTGTGTGCCACAGGGCCCATCTGGGTATGCTTAATAAAACTTAAATCAGATGCTGTCATTCCTTTGCTCAAAACATCCAGTGACTTCTCACTTTTTTTTCAGAGTGAAAACCACAGAAGATACCGTAACCTGTAAGACCATAGGCAATGTGCATCCAACCCTTTTTGTGACCAATTTTCTACTGTTCTTTCTCATGCTCATTATATTCCGGGCCCATTGTACCCCTTACAGTTCTTAGAGTATACCAGTTGTGCTTCTGCCTCAGGACCTTTGCCGTTGCCATTTTCTCTGTCTAGACAGCCATTTTCCCTGATGTCTGTATGATTTTTTACCTTGTCGCAGATATGCAGGATGACCTCTATACTGTGTTTCTTTTTTCTTTTTGAGACAGAGTCATGCTCTGGACTTCAGGCTGGTCCTGAACTCGCTATGTAGCCCAGGTTGGCCTTAAATTCACAACAGTCCTTTTGATTCAGCCTCCCAAGTGCTGGGATTCCAGGTGTGCCACCACACCAAGCTTATTTGACGTTGGGGCATCAAACCAAGTGCCTTATGCTTGCTAGGCAAGCACTTTAACCACTGAGCTATGACTCAAGCCTCTGGTGTTTACTTATATATGACACCCTATTTAAGATTATAACTTTATATTTTTATTCTCTCTTTTATTTTTCATATAGAATAGTCTTATCTGGTAAACTATATATGTTATTTATCTTATTTATTAATAATCTCCATAAGGGCAAGGATTTAGTGCTTGCTCATGGCTCTGTTCCCCAGGCTTAGAAGAATTCCTAGCACATACTGGCACTTAATAACATTTGTGAGTGAAGGAATGAATGAACAGATGTAAGCATTGCACACACTTGAGTCACTTGAGAAAAATAGAAAAGTGATATAAGGGGTGTTTTTACTGGTGACATAGAATATGTTTTCTGTAGAATGTTAGCCATCTTTGTTGTTATTTAATTTTGGGGTTTTTTTGTTTTTGTGTTTTGTTTTGTTTTAAAGATGGGGTCTCACTGTGTTCCCCAGGCTGGCCCCAAACTCCTGGGCAAAAGAGATCCTCTTGCTTCAACCTCCCTAAGACCTGGCACTGCACCAACCTGCTACCATGCCTGGCTATAGAATGCTAGTGTTAATCGTATTTTCTGGGTTGCAATGTATAGATTGCACATATCTAGTACTCATTACAAGGTCTACATGCCTTCTTTCTCCCAAGAGTGAGTGAGGATGCTTCTGAAGTTCTCTTCCAAGTCAGATAGTCCTAGTGTCCTCCAGAGGGAGCCCAAGGCCCAGCTTTTTCAGGTCTCAGAGCACTGCCACAGTTGTGCTGAACTAGTTTATGAAGATAGAGTACTAATACAACAGCGCTTTTTGCTCTAACTCCCCTAAATGAGAAATGCAATAAAAAAATAAAAGCTAGGATCTGTGTTTTCTCATAGAAATGACTCCGAAGTCTTGATACATTTCAGGCCAAGCCCTAGAATATGTATTTGTGTTGTAGGCAGCATTGACTCTTGGGTGTCTCCTTTGAGTAAGTTCTTTACGGCTATTACTAATTATTACATTGAATAGTGTTATTATAATATTAAAAGCATCTTATTTGTCATGTGAAACGAGATTGTGGAATACTTCTACCGTCAGTAGTCTTCCTTGGATTGTGATTCAGCTTGGAAAATCATTTTCTTTAATCTCTTTCTGTCGTAAGACAACCAAATGGTGGGATTATAAAATTTATCAAAAGTGTACCTGTAAGCTCTTGGACATTCTTTCCTTTAAAAAAAGGTTTATTGGCTGGACATTTCATTTTTATTAAAAGTCATATAGTATAACAGTGTCTAGATTAATATGAAATTATCTAAGCTAAAAGGTAAATGCCTGAGGGGCTAGTGCATTTAAACTTCTCTCCACTGGGGACTGTTTGACTATGCGATGCTCTGTTTCCTTTGTTTTCCCAGGTGGAAGGAGAGACAAGAGCTTTTTCTCTTAGATACATTGTGAGAACGCACTGAATTAAGGCTTAACATACACAGGGCATAATGGGTTTGTACTGATGCAAATGAGTTGTTTGCAGAACTTTTGAGTCTTCTTTAAGAAGACAGTTGCTTTTCATTTTAGTCCTGTTCTCCCTTGTCTGAGTTTATCAGACTTTATTTCTTTGGGAATAAATTAAATCTAGAGGTGCCCTCTACTTTTCCTGTATAGGCTGGGAGGTTCTAAGTTTATCTGTGTACTGGTCTTAATTTACTTAGACATGAAGTTGGCATAAGTGATCTGATTTTTTCATTGATGTGACATACCCGATGTCCACAGCATAAGGGAGGAAATATTTATTTTGGGTCACAGTTTCAGAAGGTCTCAGAAGGTTTCAGAAGTCCATTGATGGGTGGCCGGGCATGATAGAGGTGTATTGCAGAGGCATTGCAGGAGGGAAGGTGTTCGTGGCGTGGAAGGCACGAAGCCGAGTGCATGAGGAAGGGGAAAGCTAGCATGTACCCTTTCAGCTCTTGCCCCTGTGTTCTGCCCCTTCTGACCAGGCCCCATTGGAATTCCACAACATCCAAATACATGAGGCTTTGGAGGGATATTCCAGATCCAAACCATAGCCAGTGACAAAAATATCTTTTACCTGCTGTGCATTTATGAAATGTTTTAGTAAATACAAAATTAACATGAAATCAAGAGTTTTACCCTTTTTTGCGACAGGTTCTTGCTCTGTAGCCCAGGCCGGCACTGAACTCACTGGTGTAGCCCAAGCTGGCCTTGGACTCAAGTCAATCTGCCTGCTTCAGCTTCTTGAGTGCTGGGAATACAGGCATGCACCATCATGCCCAACTTTATTTGGTGCTGGGGAGTTGAACTCAGGGCCTTGAAATTACAAGGCAAGCTTTAACTGCTGTGGCATTCCTCCAGCCCTAAAATTGAGAGTTTTAAAAGACAACTATAAAATTGCAGTTGAAAATAAAATCCATCTCAGGAGGACAATTAACCCTATGTCAAAGAGAAGATACTGAGGCTGTAGGTATTTTGTATCTGAAGAAAATTAAATCTAGACCACCCAATTTTTTTATTTTGAGGTGAAACTGGATTTTCTTAAAATCTTTGTACATTTGTGGGGTTTGTAAGGTGATATGAAAAACATAGTTGTAGTGACGTGTTGAGAGGATGAATTACTGGTTAATGTAGGCAGATCCAGGTTTTATGGAGGTAGAAGTAGTTTTTGTTGTTTTTTATTTGTTTTTAGTAGTACTTGGGATTGAACCCTGAGCCTGTGCACTGAGCTACATCCCTAACCCTTTTTATTTTGAGACAAGGTCTCTCAAAGTTACCCTGACAGAACTTTAACTTTCAGTACTCCTGTCTCAGCCTCCCAAAGTACTGGGATTACAGGCCTGTCCTACCAGGCCAGCTGAGGCTAAAGCTTCTAAATGAGGACTCTTTCTGAGGAAATGAATATCAAATTTCAAATGCAAAACCGCATGGCCTGCTTCTATAGCCTGAATGGAGGCTGTGCAAGGGAGGAGTTACATTGCTTTCTACGAAAATATGCTTCTTCTGATGGAATTGCTGCTACTTGGATTTCCATGACCACCAGAAGTAATTCAAAGGACTGGGTTAATGCAGTGGCAGTGGCAACTATCTTGGTAATTAAATGGTCAAGTTTGGCACTGTCATGGGATAGTGTGGTAGGTCTGGCTCCAGCCCTTGAGAACATGTGGAGTGTTTACAAGCCAAAGGGGTTACGAGTGATGGCTCAGTGTGTTGTTGCTGAATGGCATTCATTTTATTTGGAAAAAGAAAAAATAATTTAATACAGAATAGAGAGCGGTTGGTAGTATTTAATACCTTGAAGAATAAAATTAAAAATTAACCCATTAAATAATTGAGTCTGGCTTCTGTTTTGACAAAGCAACAAAGCCTCAGATTGAATGGTCTCCATTTATCTCCTAAGAGTCGAATTCAATGGCTGTCTTCAAGTTTTTTTTTTTTTTTCTGGTCTCTGTGTCATAGTTGACAAGATGAATCATCTTTTCCTTCATTCTCATCTCTTTTTTTTGTCACATCCTCACTGTCTTCTCACTCCCAAATGCTGTTCTGCTCTATAATTTATTTGCCCACCTGTTACCCTGCCATTCTCTGAAGTCCTCTACCCTTCCTTGTTTCCTGAACAGATGGATAGCTTGGCTACCACCTCGAATGGGCCTTGGGAGTGATGATGCCCCAACATGTGTATTTCTGAGCTGACGTTTACCTGAGGGCCCAGTTTCTGGATGCTTGCTAAGTATGTCCACTTTATCATCTTACTTTTCCTTCAGATTTATCATATCTATTTAAAATTAATTTTGCCCTGAACACTTTCCCTTCTAGATTTTCTTGTTTTAAAAATTGGTACTGTGGTTTTTTCATGGCTAGAAACTTAGCACCAGACTGATTTTGTATCTGATAGCCATTAGACATCGGACCTACTTTTCTAATCATTCTAGAACATTATGATCCCCCATATTGTATTTATTTTTGATGTTTAGTCTGATGCAGCCTCTCTTGCATGACTTGAATTCTTCTAATACAAGGTGAACTCCTTCTCATCTAGATTCTCATATTTTTATTGTTCATACTGTATTTGTGATATTAAGTACCTCTTAATTTATGTATCTCCTCAACTAAACTGTTTAGTTCTTGCACTGTGAAGGTTGTCCTATATATTTTTACATTTAATACCCAACTGCTGGTGTCTTCATACCTTAATATATATAAGAATTTGTACCTTAATATGTATAAAAATTTAACTTCAAAATTATCTAGGAAGCTTACAGACTTGCTGAAGAATTAATGAGTGTTGTTTATTTGTTATTTATTTATTTATTTTGAGACAGGGTCTTGCTCTGTAGCCCAGGCTGGTGCTTGGACTCACAGAAATCCTCCTGCCTCAGCTTCATGAGTGCTGGAATTACAAACATGTACCACAACACCTGGCTTTATGTAGTTCTGGGGAATCAAACTCAAGGCCTTGAACTTGGTAGGCAAGCACTTTAACTGCTTTGCTATTCCTCCAGCCCAATGAGTGTTGTTTAAAATGACCAGTAAGAATCTGAGACAAAGTTGTTATGAGCAAGCTTGCCAGAGAAATCTTGAGATGATACAGCTTCTATGTTATAGTTCCCCTTTCAAACTTCAGAGCAAGCTGGTCATGGTGGCCAGAGCAACCGCAGCACTCTGGAAGGCTGAGGCAGAATGATCATGGTTTTGAGCCCAGCCTGGACTTAGTGAGATCCCATCTGAAAAAAAGAAATTCTTTTAAAGGGCTGGAAATGTAGCTCAATGTGAAGGCCCTGAATTTCTATCCCCACTATTGGAAAAAGATTCAAGGCATTCCACAATTCTGTTTGTTTTTAGGAAGGTATAGTTGAAGATTTTCTGAGTGTTTGGCCTTCTTAAGTGAAAAGCAAAGTTATTTTTATTTTTTGGCAATATGTGTGCTAGATATCTGAAAGTATGCATACTGTGTATCTTGGAAAAACTCCAATCATGAAACCTCTTGTCAGAGGCCAAAAATTACTTAGCCAGCAGCATTGGTTTGAAGAGGTCACTCAGGTAGGAGGAGATAAGTGTAGAACCAGAGAAAAGTGGGAAATTATATTACAGCTTACACATAAAACTGAGTCCTGAGTCAGGTAGATTGCTGCATATGCATAGTCACAACTACCTGGGAGGCTTAGGTAGGGTAATTTCTAGAGCCCACAAGTTTGAGGTCAGGCTGGGCAATACAGTGAGACTTCATTTCAAAAGAAAAGCTGAGACCTTAAAAAGGACACATGATGGTGCAGTCCCGTAACCCCACCACTCTGGGAAGGTGAGGCCAGGCAACTTAGCAATTGAAGCCCGGTCTCAAAATAAAAAATAAAAAAGGGCTCAGTGCAGAGTTCCTAGTTCAGTCTCTAGTACTGAGAAAACGTGAAGCCCATATAAATAATGAATTTTAAAATGTATCTAAAAAGAGATGGTAGAGAAATTGACCTTTCTTGTCCTTAGCTTTGGGTGGAAAGAAAAACAACTCCTCTCCTCTACCCCCAGAAAACCTTTTTCCTGGAAATTTCTGCACTTTTGATGACCAAATTCATACCACCTGTATGATCCAAAATATACAATATTGGAATGTAGTTTAAAGTGATCCTGGGTAAGAACACAGCTGGGTGGCTGACAGAAATAAATGAAATCTTCTTTGGAGGAATATACTTTATTTACTTTTCCTTTTTTTCAGTGCTGGAAATGGAATCCAGGGCCTTGTACATGCTAGTCAAGACACTACTACCTCTAAATTATATCCCAGTCCCTTTAAAAAAAAAAAAAAGAATCACACAGAGATTCTATGAACATGAACTCATTGTTAAACATCACAGACACGTGAGGAACTAAGCCAACAGGAATGAGAGTTTGCAGAAACAGCTAACACAATCAAATCTGTAAAACCTTCATGATTAGGTGAAATGTATAATATTCAAACACTGTTATAGTACATACTGTATACTCACTATGGATGTCAGTGCTGGAAATTGAACTCAGGGCCAACACTGCGCTACAGAGTTATACTCTACTGTCCAGCCTAAAACTTTGAATATATGATTAAGAAATAGACTGTTAGGGCTGGAGTGCCGCTTTGGTGGCAAGAGTGCTTGCCTGGCATGCGCAGAGCTCTGCATTTATTTCCCAGCAGTGCAAAAACAGAGAAGATGGGGTGGGAGAATCAAAAATAACTAGGTATTTTGGAAAAAGATAGAAATAGAACTTTAGAAATAAAAATGTAATAATTGAAAGTAGAATCCTAAATAGCAAATTAGAACTAAAATGAGAATTAGTAAGCTAAAAAAAAAGAGACATAAAGAAGCTACCCAGATTACAGTCCAGGGAGACAAAAAGGCAGAACAGATGACATATAGGTTAAGAGATATTGGTAAAGTATGAGGGACCCTAACATAAAACTAATTAGCATCTAAAAGAGAGAAATAGAATTAGGGAGAGCAACATTAAAAGAAATAATAGTTGATCGTTTCCTAGAATTGATCAAAAAAGACAAGGATTATCAGGTTTGGTAAGCTCTATAAATCCTAAATAAAATAACTAATGTGGAAACCACACTCTTAGATATCATCATAAAAGCACAGAACACCGAAGTAGTAAAGAAATTAAAAGCAATTGGAGACAAAGGCCAGTCTCTATAAACGAATGACAGATGGAACGATGACGTCCCCACACTATCTCTGGCACCAGTGGATGCCAGAAGACAGTGAAATAACGTCTTCCAAGGACCAAGACAAAATAGGAGGAAACCTGGAGCACTGTGGCAGTTGTCATCCCCACACATCTACTCTCCCATTGCTTTGTACTATGAAATAGTTGATTTTACCTGCGCACATGAATGCCTGGAACAAAATGGCTTTCCCTAGCCTTCTTTACAGTGTGGTGTGCTCAACGAGTTATCAGAAGAAAATGCATTTGCATCTTCTGGGAAAATACACTTAAAGGAAGGGGCTGTTCTTAAGCATGAGGACAGACATGCAAGCAGCCATTTTGGATCAAAATTAGCATACAGAGATGGAGGACCAGCGCCAGACCAGCTCTGAACTGGTTTTCTGAGAGTTTGTGCAAGACAAATTTTCACATTTTTATATTTCATTTTTATGTTAGAGTTTTCCAGAAAAAAACAGAACCCACAAAATATGTCTAACTATGAAAGGATATTTGTTACATTGACTCACATGCCAGGGATGAATTGTCCCACAATGCTGTGTTGAGACTTGAGAGTCAGGGAAACTGGAAGCTGCTAAGTCCAAGAAGCTGGAAGCCTCAGGAAGAGAGTGATGAAGAGCCAGTGATGCGGCTCCCGCCTGCAGCCAGAGGCCTGAAGGCTTCTGGGGAGCCGCTTGTGTAAGTCTGCATTCAAAGGCTGAAAATTCTGGAGTCTGATGTTCACTGACAACTCACTTAAGCTGAGGTGAGCGTGTGTGTGTGTTGCTCTTGTCTTCCACCTTGTTGTTCCACCCGGGCCCAGCCTGCTAAATGGACCCCACTGTCAAGGTGGGTCTTTCCCACTCTGTTCACTGACTAACATGCCAGTCTTCTCTGGAAACACCCAGAAGTGTGCGATATTGATTCTCCTGGCGCCTTTTGACCTAGTCAAGTTGAGAACCAAAGTTATCGGTCAGTCTTTCAAAAGAAGGGATGAAATTAAAAAGAATGCAGAAAAAGAACAACTACCACAAAATAGCATGACAGTAATAATTTCAAGTATGTCAGTAATCTTACAAAATTATCTAAACCCCAGTTACGATATAAATATTATAAAAACTGTGAGAAGTGAAAAATCAAGATAGTGGCTCTATTCATAAAATACGAGGATGCAGAATTATTGATAATGTATGTTGAACAAAACAAATACCAGGCAAAGGCTAAGGAAAATAGATTTTATAGCTATGTTACTATCAGGAAAAGTAAATCATAAAACAAGTCACCGGCTATAGAAACAATACATGCAGTGATTCATTTCAGTTCACCAAGATATAAAAGTTAAAAAGATTCTGTGTTTAAGGGTAGAGGTGTAACTCTCATAGAATGTGTGTTTAGCATGTCTAAAGCCCTGGATTCAATCTTTCAGCAGCAGCAGCAGCAGCAGCAGCAGCAACAGTAACAACAAAACAACTTCAGTGAGCCCATGGAGGGCTTGAAACCTCCATCATCACAGTGTGAGACTCTCAACCCTTCCCTTTCAGTAATTGATGAGCATAAAAAAGTATAGAAATAGCTTTGGATAGCACAATGTTGAAGTTTGATTTAGTGGATGTATAGAAGAATATTGTACCCCCAAAGTAAAAGTAACTCATTTATATATTATTTTAAAATATACTTTCTTAAAGAGTTAAATAATAATAATTTAAATTAGGAACCACACAAAAATAACAGAAATGAAAATAGAATTTCAATAAAAATTCAGTAGAATTTTATGAAGTAGTAAATGTGTGCTCCAGGATAGAATTGTTAGCAGCAAAATTAAACATCCACCACAAACAGCTGGAACTGGATAAAAATGAAGGCTCTGTGGGAAGGTGAGGGGCCGGTGAGGCAGCAGGGATCCGAGGAAGGCTTCCAGGGAGCTGAGCTGGAGGCCTGCTGTGGGCCTGTGTAAAGCAGACAGACTGATGCTTGGAACGGAAAAGAAACTGAGTATTCAGCCTTTCACTATGGCAGAGGCTGCGGCTGAAGTATAGAGAAACTAACAGAGATATTTACTATTTTCCATGTAGCCTGGGGTACTAACATTGGAGACATGAAGATCTCTACACTGACTTGTTTCCCCTTCAAAGCAGAGTGGAAGGATCTAACACAAGCGTAAATGGATATCCAAAAATACTGGGGTAACAAAAAAGCAAACCAATTTGTAAAGAGATAATGTCCAAAAACATTCCCAACTAATGAAAGACAAAAGCACATATATTGGAGAGACTCTGAAGCCCAACCAGGAAAAATACACTGAAAAATTAATCCTAGGCACATCATAGTTAGCATTGTAAACATCATACTGATCTTCTGGAAACAAATGTGAAAGAAAAGATCTAGAAGGCAGAAAGAAGAAGATAGGTCTGCTCCCTTCTAAGGGCCTGATCCCAGCAACAGAAACTATCCAATGTAAGTAGAAACAGAACTTGAAATGAAATGAAGCAGAAGCAAAGTGAACACAGGACAATACATGTACACGTAATTGTATTTCCAGACATGGAAGAGAGGGAGAAGGGGTAGAAAATGACATGAACGGCTAAAATATTTTCAAATGTGAGGAAAACAAAATTCTCATATCCAGGAAAGTCAATGAACCACAAGCAGGATAAAAACAAAGAAAATCACACAAAGGCACATAACCAGTCGCTAATAATCATAGTTATTAAAATCAATACAAGGGCTGGAGGAATGGCAGAACAGTTAAAGCACTTGCCTTGCAAGCACAAGACCCTGAGTTCAATTCCTCAGCACCACACAAGGCTGGGCGTGGTGGTGCACATCTGTAATCCCAGCACTCGGGAGGCTGAAGCAGGAGGATTGCCATGAGTTCAAGGTTTGCTTGGGCTATATAGTGAGTTCAGGACTAGTCGGGGGCTACAGAGTGAGACCCTGCCTCAAAAAAAATATACAGTTCGCAAGACGTTGAAGGGGGCACTCCGTGCACTACGAAGCACGCAGGGAAGCGCCCGGGTTGGTCAGGAGGCCTGGGAAATGGAATGCACAGGCAAGAGCCCTCATGTGGCTTCCTTGGAAGGAGCAGGTGAGGCAGGGAAAGCAGTTCTAAAGTTAGCTGCTTTGAATAATTTCAGTGGGCTGTAGAATGGAGGGACATTCCTATGGTGTCCCATACTTGGCACTGGGGTGTCTGGGGCAGTGGAAGAAGCATAAAAGTGTATTAAAAAAAAAAAAGTAGTTGTGCTACAGACTCTGGATTGGCTGGCTCCTTATGTAGGGCACACTAGCAGGAGAATCCTTGACTACCTTTAGTGGGGGGTGAGAATTCTCTGTAGGATCCAAACATGTTAAAGCATCAAAAGTGGAGGAAATAAAAATATGATTAATACACAGGGATATGGAGAAAATTTAAGGCCATGGAAGGCAGTGGACAAAATGGAGGCTTTGCAAATCATATATCTGAGAGGGGATTAGTATCCAGAATAAATAAATTTCTAAATTTTATCTATTTATATAATATACGAAAGTCTCTTCAACTCAATTATGAAAAAAAAAACCTCAAATTTTTTTTTTTTTTGAGACAGGGTCTTGCTCTGTTAGCCCAGGCTGGTCCTGAACTCATTATGGAGCCAGGTTGGCCTGGACTCACGACAATCCTGTCCCAGCCTCCCAAGTGCTGACATTACAGGTGTGTGCCACCATGCCCGGCTTATGTGGTGCTGGGGAATTGAGCTCGGGTACGTAGTGCTTGACTTCATGCTTGCTAGGCAAGTGCTTTAACCATTGAACTATTTTACCAGCTCTAAACAACTCAGTTTTAAAAACAGGCAAATTACCTGCTATGGACTGAATTGTATCTCCCCATCTTGCCAAATTCATTTGCTGAAGCCCTAACCTCCGATGTTACTGTATTTGGAGAAAGGACCTTTACCGAAGTAATTATGGCTAAATGAAATTTTAAGGGTAGATCCCTGCTCTAATAGGGTTAGTGTAAGAAGGGATGCCAGGGGCCGGGGATGTAGCTCAATGATAGAAGTATGCTTAATATGCACAAAGCCCTGGGTTCAATCCCCAGCAACAAGAACAACAAAACAACCACAAGGTAGAGCTCTCTCCCCTGCCACACCACGCATGCACTGAGGAAAGGCCAGTGCATAGTGAGGAGGTGAGCTCTCTCCAGGACCTGACCATGTTAGCACCCAAACCTTGGCTTCCCATCCTCCAGAACTGTGAGAAGGTGTAGGCAAGGACTTTCTAAGTAAAACACCCACAGCATATGAGATAACATCAAGAAGCAACAAATGGGATTGTATGAAATTAAAAAGCTGCTGCACAGCAAAGGAACCAATCAACAGACTGGAAAGGGCACCCAAAGAATAGGAAAAAAATCTTTGCCAGCTACTCCTCAGACAGAGGACTATTATCAAGAATATACAAAGAACTGAAAAAAAAAAAAATCCAGACTTTCCAAAATAAAGGGTCCAATAAAAAATGGGACTCTGAAATGAACACACAATTCTCAGAAGAAGTCTGAATGGCCAAGAAATACATGAAAAAATATTCTACATCTTTAGCCATCAGAGAAATGCAAATTAAAACAACACTGAGCTTCCTTCTAATACCAGTGACTATAGCTGTATTAAGAACTCAAAAAACAACAAATGCTGGCAAAGTTGTGGAGGAAGAAGGAGCCCTCCTACATTGCTGGTGGGACGTAAACTGGTAAAACCATTATCCAAAGCAGTATGGCGATTCCTCAAAAAACGGAAACTAGATAGCCCATTTGACCCAGTTGCACCTACTCTGAGTATCTTTCCAAAAAGTGTTGAAGTTATCATACAAGAGTGATATGTGCATACTCATGTTTATAGCAGCACAATTTATAATAGCCAAATTTCAGAAGAAGCCGCTCTGTCAAACCACAGATGAATGGATAAAGAAGATGTGGTATATATACACAATGGAGTACTACTCTTGCCATAAAGAAGGACAAATTTGAGTAATTTGTAGGAAAATGGATGCACCTTGAGACCATTATGCCTACTGAAATGAATCAGACCCAGAAAATTAAGTATCGTATTAAGTTCTCTAATATGAGAAAATCAAACCATAAAAAAAGTAAAAGAGAGATGGAAGAATATAAGGTGGGCTTTGTGGAGAGGAGAAGGGAAAGTGGGGGAGAAGTGAGAAGGTAAGAAGGGAAGAGGGATGTGATAAATAAAATCAATTAATTTTAAAAAGATAAATGTCAAGTCAGTCTGCCTTTGGCATTTGGTTACGGCGTTCTAAGATAATTAAGACAAATTTGAATAGGCCTTCTCCAAGGAAGATACCCAAGTGGCCAGTGAGCACAGTTTCATTAGTCATCAAGGAAATGCTTATCAAACCCAAAATAAAGGATCACTTTACACTGCAGTGATGGCTACAATGAAAAAATCAGATACTAAAAAGTGGGTGAGCTCATGAAGGTAGTGATACACTTAAAGATGTATAAAGGGGACCCTAGAAAAAAGCAGTTAAAAACTAAAGAAGTATAGCTAATAAACCAACAGTGGATATAAAATTGTACCAAACTTATCAGAAATTAATAGGAAAATGGTTAGAGCATTTGCATAGTGGTTAGAGTGCTTGCCTAGCAAGTGAAAGGCTCTGAGTTTGATTTCCCAGCCCCACTTAAACTGGGTGTGGTGGTGAAAGCCTGTAATCCCAGCACTTGGAGGCAGCAGAATTGCCAGGAGATTCAGGCCAGCCTGGGTTACACAGTAAGCTCAGGACCAGCCTGAACTCACAGAACAAGACCTTGCCTCAAAAAAAAAAAAAAAAAAAAATAGCAAACAAAAATTTACTAGTTTGTATTTTTACTTTTTAAATAAAAAAGACCTTAGAATACTTAGCCCATTTACTTCGTTCCCTCATAGAGCTAATGATGTTGTGTATTTTAATTATATATATGCATATGTTAACGCTATTGTACATTATTATTGTTTTGGATAGTCAATATATACCTTTTGTGGCTATTTATTCTTCCCTGCTTCTCTTATGCTTCTACCTAGGGTTATTTTTCTCTACCTGAATAATACCTTGTTAGTATTCCTCTATTGGAGACTGTATGATGACAGGCCCACTTCTTTGTGTTTTCCTAAACATGTCTTTATTTCTTTATGTCATTTTAAGGGATTTTTAAAAACCCAACACATAATAATTGTGCATGTTTCCTGGATATAGCATATGATTTGATACATGCATACAATGTGCTGGTCAAATCAGGACGACTAATATCTCTGTCTTCCTAACACATTTCTCTGTGTTGGTAATCTTCAAAGTCATCTCTGCTAGTTCTTTGTTAAATACATAAGTTTTTAAAAACAGGTGCTCTATTATGCTATACAAAAAATAAAATTTCTTATTTTGGTACCTGTTATCCAATATTTCTTTGTCTCCACTCTCTCCCATCATAACTAGCTTTATGTAGTTACTATTCTACTTTCTTATTCTATGAGATCAACACTGTAACTTCCCTGTATAAGATACTGTCTTTCTGTACCTGGATTATTTCACTTACCATAAAGTCCTTCAGTTCCATTCATTTTAATGCAAATGACAGGGTTTTGTTTTTTTTAATGGCTGAATTATGTTCCATTGTGTTTGTATGCTACTTCTTTTGTTTTTGGGACTGAGTCTCTCTGTGTTGTCCAAGCTGGTCCTGAACTGACTATGTAGCTCAGGCTGGCCTCAAACTCAAAGTAATCCTGCCTCAGCCTCCCATGCTCTGGGATTCCTGGCGTGCGTCCCCTACACCTGGCTTGTGTGGTGCTGGGGAACTGAACTCAACCTTGTGCTTGCTGGCCAAGTGCTCTGATAATTGTGCTGTGCCTCCAGCCCCTAGGTAATTTTTCTCTTGTCCATTCATACTGAGATGAACACCTAGACTGATTTCCATATATTGGTCATTGTGAATAGTGCTGTAATAAGCATAGGAAGGCAACAGTGCACACACTCATGCTCCAGCACACACCCCAAAATCTGTGGTGAGAGTGCACAGGTCACCTAATTTATAGGCTGATTTTATTCCATTTAGAAATATTCCCAGAAGTGGGATAGCTGGATCAGATGGTAATGCTACTTTTAGTTTTCTAGGAAAGACTCGTACTGTTTTCAATATGATTCTACTAATTTACACTCCTATCAGCAGTGTATGAGAATTCCTCCTTCTCTACATCATCACCAATATTTGCTATTTTGTGTCTTTTTGGTCAGAACCGTTTTAACTGGAGTTAGATGATACCTTGTTAGTTTTCATTTGTATTTCCATGAGGGTTAGTGATGTTGAACACTTTACATATAGTTCATGGCTCATTGCATATCTTTTGAGAAATAACTGTCCAGATTTGCCTATTTTTTTAATTAGATTATTTGGTCTTTGCTGTTGTTGTGATTTTTTGGAGTTCCTCATGTATTTTTGGTATTAATTCCTTATTGAATGAATAGATTGCAAATACTTTCTTCCATTCTACAGATTGTCTCTTCACTCTGTTGTTTCCTTGCTGAACGGAAGCTTCTTTGTTTGATAGAACCTCATTTATGTGTTTTTGCTTTTGTTGCCTGAGTATTTGGACTCTTAGCCAAAAAAAATTGCAGATATTGATGTCTTGAACTGTTTGGACTATTCTTTGTTACTAATTTTATACTTTCATGTTTTACACCTAGGTATTTGACTTGAGTTTTGTGATAGTGAGAGAAAAGGATATAGTTTAATTCTTCTACATATAGATATCCAATTTTCCTAGAGCCACTTACTGGAAATGTTGTCTTTCCTCCAGTGTGTTTCTGATGCTGTATCAAAAACCAATTGACTATAGATGCTGAAGTTTATTTCTGGGTGTCTAGATGTTGGTCTTTATGTCACACCATGTTCTGGTTGCTATAGCTTTTTTAGTGTGACTTGAGATCGGGCGTTTAGAGATTTTTAAATTGATCTTAAAAGTTCCATTGAATGAATTAAATTGTATTCACCCATGTAACAGCACATAAAACCGGATATAGAACAGTTGAATTACCCTGGCACTGGGTTCCAATTTTTTGCATACATTCAAAACAATCACTTTCTGATTTTTAGCACCATAGTTAAATTTTACCTATACTTGAACTTCTACCTTGAATCATATGAGTAGAACATAATATGTATACTTTTGTGTGATTGTTTTTAGATTAATTTTGGTTTACATTTGTCGTAGTTACTTTTTCATTGCTAGAATGGAATACCAAACATCCACAATTATGGGAGGAAAGATTTATTTTAGCTCACAGTTTCAGAAGGTCACAGTCTGTTCACAGGAAGCCAGCAATGATGGAAGCACATGACAAAGGCAGAGGTGGAGGCAGCCCCTCACGGCATGGCAAGGAGGAAGCCAAGTCCAGGAGGAAGGGTAGAGCCATCACATGCCCTTTTATGTCATCTCCCAGTGATCCACCTCTTCCATGTCAAGTGCCTAGCATCCACCCCTTCCATCCAGGCCCTACTTCCCAACAGCACACAGTATCCACAGGTAATCCACAGCATCTAAAATACCTGAGGTTTTTGGGAGACACTACAGAGCCAAACCATAACCACCTTTATCAGTTGTTACTTCTTGTTGCTGTGTAATTTCCCACTACATGACTATAAAACAATCTCTTTATACATTCTCTAGTTGATACATATTTCAGATATTTTAATTACTATAATGAAGGCTCCTGTAAACTTTCTTGTTCAGACCTTTTTGTGGATATATGCCTTCAAATTCTTGGGCAAATAGTTGGAAGTAGAATTTCCAGAAAATAGAGAAAATGTAGGCATATATCAGAAATTAACAGTAATGTGAGAATACTGTTTACACTTTTACCAGCAACGATCAAGAGTTCCAGTTGCTCTTCAGCCTTATAAACATTTGATATTATCAGTGTTTTTTTTATTTTATCCATTCTACTGCATGTATAATAATGTCACTGAAACTTTAATTTACATTTTCCTGATAATGACCTTGAGAACCTTTTCACGTATTTATTAGCCATTATGTATCTCTTTAAAATGTTTGCTCAAATATTTTGAACATTTTAAATTAGAATGTTTGGGGTTTTAGTGCTAATTTTTAGAGGTTCTCAGTATATTTAGGGCACATGTCTTTCATCATACATTGCACATATTATCTCTCAATCTGTGATATTAGTGTATTTACTTTCTTAAAATCTTCTATTTAAGATATGATTTACATAAAATAAGATGTACAAATACTGTTTAGCTTCACAAATTGTGACTATGAAATATACCCATGTAACCACCATCCAAACCAGAATTTAGAACAATTGCTTCACCCTTATCCTTCTTCAGTCAATGCTCCCTACCAGAGGCAACTACTATCCAATTTATTTTACGTTAGTTTTTTTGTGTTGAGATTTATGTAAATGGAATCATGTATGGCATTTGTAAATACAATCTTAACAACATATATTCTTTTTTACTTGGTTTCTTTCAGTCAACCATTTTGGGTTGAGTAACAGTGCTGTACCACTGAGTCACATTTCTAGTCATTTTTTAAATTTTTATTTTGAGACAGTGTCTTGCTAAATTGCCTAGGCTGGCTTCAAACTTGTGATCCTCCTTCCTGAGTTTCCTGAGGGATTATAGGTGTGTGCTACTGCATTTGGTTTAACAATATTTTTGAGATTCATCACTGTTGTACATTTATGTTCTATTGAATGTGTCCAGGGCAGACGTTGTCACTCTAAGTAGAGAGTAGCTTGCTCGGCCAGTTGATGGGTTGAGAAACTCGGTTTCAGATGGCTTGTGGAAGACAACGCCATTTCCACAGATGCCTGCTTTGTATATCACTCATACCCACTGCTCTGTGATACTGTTTTTGTTTGTTTGTTTTGTTTTCTATGGCCATTGGTGTAAACAGGTCTTTTAACATATATGTCTTCTCAACATCTGATACCATACTTACACAGTTACTCAGTATATACCATATCAATAAAATAAGTATTTGTTTACTATTAATTTATGCTAAGCAAACACTCGTTTCTGTAATCTTATGATCCCTGTTCTTTCTCAAAACTGAAGAAGGGTGAGGGATGAAAGAGTGAGGTGATGACCAAATGAGATAATGGACATGTACATAACTTCTAACCCACAAGTGCTAACCAGAGATGATTTTAATACAAGAGCCCTTGTCTTTTACCCACTTTAATTTTGTATTAGCTGAATGGGCAACTTCTCCTTTGTTTACTTGCCTTATTTCAGGCTCCAGCCGTCATTGGGGCTGTTGCAGTGTGGTGTTCTCTGCCATGCCCACAGTGTAGTCTTGCTGGTATTGATCTCATTGTTGGCAGAGTGGCTTTTTTGTAACAAATTGAATACCTTCTATCCTCACCCTTTGATAAAAATAAAAATTGAGAAGAAGAAAATTAGGCTGCTACTGAGGTTTTTTTATTTTTAGAAAAAAAATTTAAAAATTATTTTGCAGTGCTAGTGATTGAATCCAGGGCCTCACAGCCTCACACTCATTTTTCTTTTTCTTTTTCTTTTTCTTTTTTTTTTTGAGACAGGGTCTTGTTGGCCTTGAACTTGTAATCCTCCAGTCTCAACCTTGTAAGTGGCTGGAATTTAGCTGTGTGCCACCATGCCTCAGAAGTCTGCCACTGATACTAGGGATTAGAAACAAATCTTATAAATGTGATGTCATTAAGTCAGTCATGAGCTTCTTAGGAGTAATGACAGCAACACATTGCTACCCTCATCCAAATGCCAGTCCACATGTATTCAGAATTTTTTAAATGGTGAAAGAATGTCTACAAATGCTAAAAATGCATTCTTTGATACTGTGATTAGGAATGTAATTAGGGATTTTATAAGGCAGTCAGCATTTTGAGAATGAACTTTTCTTATCCTTTGCACAATTAACCTTATTTTTGTTTGACTTCTGAATAATTTTCAGAAACATGTGTGCAGAAGCATAACTGGCTGTAATTGAATAAAGCTCCTCTCCCACAGTTGCTCACAGAGCTAGAATGCTGGAGAGAGAATGAAGAAACCAGCCCAGCTACACCACAAGATCATCGTACTCGGCCCCTGGGTGGGGTGGGCAGCAAGACGAAGGGGTGGACATCTCTGCTCAGTACAGAGGCCACCACTCTTTCTCTGACAGCCTACACAGTCACTTCACATGAAGCCACCTTGCTGGCATGTGGCCTGTCCATGTGGTCAAAGTATGTCATCCATCAACATTCTTTCTCTTGTGGTTGGCATCATGGGTGTTACCATCTGCCTTCGGCAAGTAGGTAAGGCAGGAACCTGACCAGCCTCACTTGAGGTCTTGGTAACACTGAGGAACTTTCAGTGACTGAAAGCACCATTTAGTGCAAAAGACATGACTCCTAGAGCAGTTCGGATGGCCAGCTCTCTGTAGCTAAATCCCAACAGAGTTCTTCTCCTCAAAGCTTAAGTGTATGTAGATAAAATTAGAGGATGAAGCATAGATCTGCAACATTTGCCACCTGTTGGCCTTGAATTGCAAGTACAACAAGAATGCACAACGTAACTGCATCATCAGGAAAAGGAGCTAGAACTGAGGCTAGCCCCCTGCCATAGCAACACTGAGGAGGAAGCTTTGTGAGTGGAGGAAGTCAGAGTTTGATGGTGTTGTTTGATTCTGATAGCACCAATGTCACGTTGCCCTTGCAGCCTAAGTTCTACTGTATTTCATTGTTTTCTCTCAAGAAGTGAATTCTGCTTAACAGTAGGGGTAATATTCCCCAAGTGCAATTCTAGCTCATACTTCGAGATTAAAAGAGAACTCCAGGAAATCAAAATATGATGGTAATAAGCCACATCTTTATTCAACAAATAAGGTTTTTGCTAGGTGTTGGAAGCACTAAATGCCAGGTCATGAGGTGGCAGGATGAGATGCGTGCTTCAGGAGGACAGCTCAGTGTGCAGGGGTTGGGTAAGAGGCGTGAAAACCGGGGAAGCAGCTAGTGCAGCAATAAAGCAGCAATGTGAAACGGTACGCACAGCCCCAAGAGTGTGTGACTTCCTCCTATAGGCCTAGGTAGTAAGATGGTTGTATTTTAAGAAAAAAAAAGCTAAACCACACTGAAAATAAATTAGAAAATAATTATTAGGTTTACAAAATATGGAGGTCGGGAATGTAGCTAAGTGGTTAAAGCACTTGTGTTGTAAGCACAAGACCCTTGGTTTGATTCCTCAGCACCACATAAAAATTAGCACATGGCTGTAATCCCAGCACTTGAGAGACTGTGGCAAGAGAACTGCAGTGTGTTCAAGGCCAGCCTGGATTATAAAATGAGTTCAGGACCAGAGTGTGCTACAGAGTGAGACCCTGTCTCAAAAAAAAAAAAAAAAAAAAAAAAAAAAAAAAAAAAAAAAAAAAAAGAAAACAAAACAAAAGAAAAGAAAAGTTTACAAAGTATGTGCTAGTTTAAAACTTTTATTCTGGGGGTTTGGTTTAGAGAATTTTTGCCCATGAGCTGACCTCTCTGTATATAATATTCTTTAAAGGATAATTGATCTTTGCAAAGGAATTTTTTACATGACTTTATTTTGTTCTCTTAAATCTGATGAATGGCACTAAATATGTTATTACTTATCAACAAAACTCCAAGAAAAATTACAAAGAAAGAGAAGCCTACCCATTCCAACACTGGTGAGCCTTCAGGACTGCTGCCTCTGGATTCCACTCTGCGTCTGCAAGCCATGCCCTTGCCCGTGGTGCATGCTTGCATTCCTGAGCTCTGTGTGTCACGGTGAGGCAGTGTTTGGCACTATGACACTGGCTCATTACATAGAGTCCCCATTTATTTAAAAGGTATTTCTTAGGAGGAGGCAGGCTCTCTAGTTTTCCTTTCAGTTGGGAGATTATCTCCATAATTTCCTACCCTGAAATACAGAATAAATACATAATAAAAATTAGGTTTGTTGTGAGGTCTCACCACCCATCGGTGGGACCTTACCAGCAAAGCTCATGGAATCTGCAGTACAACTTGAGCATCTCTGCTGGAAAATCTGAAAGGCTCTAAAGTCTGAAGCAAAAATTTGAAGAATTTTGGAATTTGGATTTTCAGATTAGGCACATTCAACCTGTAAAGTCTATGCAAAAAAGTCCAAAATCTGAAAAACTCTAATACATGAAATACTTCTTCTGCCAACTATTTCAAATTAGAGATACTAGGTCTATATTTTATATCTCCCCCCTGGCTGTTTTTTGTTTGCTGCCTAAAACATGATCATCTAGTCATTATGGAGTGAATCCATTCTAAGTGTAGGAATGATTATATTTAAATGAGTTTTTTAGAGGTACATATTAAGTATTTAAACTGAAATTCTGAAGCTGAATATGGTGACTCGTGCCTGCAATCCCACCTACTCGGGGAGCTAACTTCAGGGGCAGTCTGGGCAACCCTGTTTGAAAATGAAAGAAAAAGGTACAGGAGGTAGTCCAGTGGTAGAGTGCTTGTCTGGCATGCATAAGGCTTGGGTTAAATCCCTGGTGCTGAGAAAAAAAGTGATGCTTGGAATTTGCCTCAAAATAGCACAGGATAGAGGAGGAAGTTGGTCAAGATGCAGGTAATATAATAATGGCCATGAGCTGATAATGCTGGAGCTGGATAATGAGAGCATGAGGGATCATTATACTACTCACTACATACACTAGTGAATAATTACTAGCTTTAAGAAGAGTCTACTTTTGTCTACATTTGAAATTATGTATTCGTACATGTATAATTATATATGTGTACTTATATATGTATGTATAAATATATACCTAATGAAGGGCTGGAGGAATAGCTCAGCAGTTAGAGCTCCTGCCTAGCAAGCTCAAGACCCTGGATTTGATTCCTCAGCACCACATAGCCAGATGTGGTGGCATACGCTTCTAATCACCAGTACTCAGGAGGCTGAGGCAGGAGGATTGCCATTAGTTTGAGGTCAGCCTGGGCTTCATAGCAAGTTCAGAACCAGCCTTGGCTACAGAAAAAGATCCTGTCTCAAAAAAAATTAAAAATAGATAAAAATTTTAAAAATACCTAATTGAAAAAATGACCACTAGCTCCTCATCCTAGGACCTCAAATGCTGTGGTCTCTCAAGAATTAAAAAATAATGTGTTAAGGACAAGATACAAGACAAACAGCATAAGTCAGTGTTTTTCAAAAGGCTGGAAAGAGATGTTGATTATCTAAAGCTATCAGAAACGTTGGAGCTCAATCAGACGCTGGCAGCAATTCTCACTGAAGCTGGGTACACACGATACTGTTCAGGGAGAAAGACAGCAGCTCCATTCTCCAGTGACCCAGTTATCCCCATGTGGTGAGGAACTCAGCCCATTCCCTAGAGGCCGTGCCCATCACCCCAACTCAGGGCAGTGCTCTGTGGCTCCAGCTTAGCTCCAGTTCTTCTGAGTGGGTCACCATACTGCCAGAAGTCTTGTCCTACAACTGCAGCTCCATTTCTTTCTTTAGCATAAAGCTGTAGAAAAGTTATTACTCAGAAAGGTCATGGAATTACTTCAAAGGTGATCCTAAAAATACCATTCTGCAAAATTATATACAATATTTTTTTAAGAAAGTGATTCAAAGGCCCTGAATACGTGGGGACTTGCTCAATGTCACTGTTCATTAAGGCTCACTCTCAAAGCTCAAGTCTCTTCAGCAGTACAGGACTATCAGCCAAATCCCACCTTCCAAGTGCTAGAAACATACTTTGGGGTGCTGGAGGAATGGTTCAGTGGTTAAAAAGCTTGCTAGTACCCTAGTTTGATTCCCCAGTACCACATAAGCCAAGCGTAGTGTCACATATCTGTAATCCCGGCACTCGGGAGGCTGAGGCAAGAGGATGACCGTGAGTCCAAGGCCAACCTGGGCTCCATAGTGAGTTCAGGAACAGCCTGGGCTACACAGCAAGACCCAGTCTCAAAAAAATAAAAGTACTTTGGGGCTCTCTTGGAGAATTTTTGGCATATAGGAATCAAAGAATGCCCTGTTTGAAAACCATAATCTCTAGTTTCAGCTTTCCAAGGGATACAGGGGAGAGCTGCTCCTCTCTAAGCAGACTGCTAAAGTGACTGAACTGCTGTGGGGAAGGAGTGGAGCCCGCAGCCCTTTCTGGCTTCAGGCCGAAACTGAACCATGCCATAGTAAGGGAACACACAGGAGGAAACAAAGCAGATTCATCCTTGCCTAAGAAGCCTGGACTCAGCTGGGATTCCCTTGCTGCTGGCTGACGCAACAAAGAGACTTTCCCATTCAAGGGAAGGGGAGCCACCCACTGTTGGGATGGACCTGTTCACCTGTTCACCTGTTCACCTGTGCGCTCTGAGGAGCTCACAGAAACTCCAGTATGTCAGGTTTTCTCTATCATTGTTCAAAATCTCCAGGAGATATTCTTTAGTAATCTTTTATAGTCATTCCAGATGGATAATTGGCAAATTAATCTTGGATACAAGAACTAAGATTGATTTGATTGGTTGAAAGTTTCTTCTGCTAAGTGGATATTAACATTTAAGATTCTGCTTCCCTGCGTCCACTAAGAGTGGTTAAGAAAATAAACAGTGTGGCTGGAGGAATGGCTCAGCAATTAAAGCACTTGACTAGCAAGCACTAAGTGTCTGAGTTTAATACCCCAGCACCACATAAGCCAGGTGTGGTGGTGCATGCCTATAATCCCTGCACTTGGGAGGCTGAGGCAGGAGGATTGCCATGAGTCCAAGGCCAGCCTGGGCTCCCTAGTGAGTTCAGGACCAGCCTGGACTACAGAATGAGACCCTGTCTCAAAAAAAAAAAAAAGAAAAGAAAAGAAAAATTAAAAAAGAAAAGAAAGAAAGAGAAAGAAAATGAACAGTGAATGCAGCCATGCTGTCAGACTCTCAACCCTCCTATGTCTTCAAGAATAAGTATTTTTTTTCAGTTGTTAAGAAAGAAAAATTACAACTTTTAGATGCAACATTTAGGCTGCATTTAGGCTAGCAAACATCCAGTCTGGACTCTGTGAGGCCCTTTACTCTGCTCCTGAAAGGACTCCAGAAATGAGATGAAGTTCTCTTCTTTGATCCCACAGTCAAGTATAGCCTGCGTTTCCTCTTTTGTCAAATACTTCCTTCAACCAACTCAAATCTCCCTTGCTCTAATTGGGGCCCATTTTTTTCTTGATTAATCACCTAGAGGCACAGTAATCCCTTGATTATTATCATTAAGTAATAATAAGTTGGTCTTTGAGTTTCTAAAATGAGCTTTGAGACTCTCAGAAGAAAGGTTATTTTTAAATCCGACAAATGAATGCCTAAATAAGTAAACAACATAGTTTAGAGCTGGAATCAAGAAAAAGGGAGGTTAAGAAGGCTGGACTGAGGATCTGTAATACCCAACCTGAGACTTTGCATTGAGCTACCAGAGCCTGTTGTATGTGTGCTTTCTGTTTTACTGGAAATCAAGCCCAGGGCCTTCCCATTGAGCTATATTCCCCGATTGCGCCACTTTTTCCCCCTAGAGACAGTGTTTTGTTCTGTGGTCCTGGCAGGTCCTGAACTTACTATGTGGCCCAAGTTGGCTTTGAACTCACGATGATCCTCTTCTCTCAGCCCCTGAGAGCTGGGATTATAGGCATAGGTCACAACATCTGTCTAATTTTTATGTGTTGCTTGCGAATCAAACTCAGGACTTTGCACATGCTAGGAAAGCACTCTAAACACTGAGCTATACCCTTAGCACCCACTTTTAATTTTTGAATTTGAGACAGTTCTCACTGAGTAGCTAAGTTACCCAAGCTGGGCTTGAACTCACATTCCTTCTGCTCAGCTTCCAAGAGTACAGGGACAACAGGCCTGCACCACTGGGTTTGGGTTACATCATTCTTGATGGTAAAATATCAGGGGCCTAAACTCACAGAGCAAGGAGAAGTGCTTATTTTGTACTTAAACACAGGGAAGCCAGTACAGACCTCTTAAAGAAATCATAAAGCCCATGGTGACTCCTAGAATACAGGAATCAGGAGTTAATAAGAGACATTGCAGGAATGGGCAGGCTTTAGGCCCCTGTGGGGCCATGCAGTTCTAGGAGAAGATGAGGCCATGTTGTAGCCTTAAAAAAAGGTATGTCAGACCCCAGTGGGCCATGCATATCCTCTTCTTGAGGGAGTGAGTCAGATCATATGTGACTCTCAATGTTTCCTGACACATAGTGACCATCTCCAGTTTTAACCCAGGCTTTTCTTTCAGAATGTCAAGTTTATGTTAGTTTTTATGTCATGAGCCTACTCAGCAGTAACTGCTTTCTAGGCTCCGACTGTTCATGTGCCCAGATTAGGTCTTTGTCTCCTCTGATCTTCTGCATAGTTTTCCATGGTCCACCTTCTTCCTGACAGTGGTAATGTCTGTGGCATTCAGTATGGCTCAGATCCTTACAAATGGCCTGTTACTGAGGCATATTATAAGTATTGCAGCATAATTCTTGCCTTGGTGTTAGACAGGTAAGGCTGGTCGGTGTGTCAAAGCCACAGCTAACTGCCCAGTTTCTGTGGGGTTTAGAATTGAGCCAAAGTGCCCACAAAGACTGTGTCAGCCTGTTTAGAATGTGCTCCAGTCATGTGACACTACTTGGTCTTCTCCACTGGAGTGGCCACTACTTTTGCTTTTCTGTCTTTCTGATTTCCAGTTCAGGGGTATCCTAAAAGCCACGCGTGCCGGGTTCCGTGCCGCCGGCCTGTTATGCCAGCACTTTGGGAGGCTGAGGCAGGAAGATCCCAAGTTCAAACCAAGCCTGGACAACTTGACACCTTAGTGAGACCCTGTCTGAGGCACATAAAGATAGCATGTGGGTGGGACATTGCCTAAAGAGATGCCCATGTGAGTTCAGTATGGGTCACTCACAAGGCTGCCCCTTTCCCAGAATCAGAGATGTTGAACACGTACTCCACAGCAGTGAGAGTCATGGACTGGTGTTGTGTTTGGGATAAAGACTGAAGACATCAAATGAATAAACTTTCAGTGCTCTTTATGGGTACCGAGGCCTGCAGAGTTTAACACCAGATCAGCACCCCAGAGGAGGTGGCATCGTAGTGGAAGACTGTGCTGCGGTCTCTTTCTGTATTTACTGAAAGGATAAGACGAGTACAGCAAAAGACAAAAACACTTTTTTAAAGAGAACTTCCAAAAGCATATCAGAAATTGAACAATGGTTAGCTTCATTACAAATAACAAGGCCAAACATGCTTGCAGGTGGGGATGTAAAAATATATCAATGAATATTTTGTTTCAGTCATTTCAGACAGAAAGGCAGGTTTCACCTTGTGGCCTTCAAACCCTGTTGCCAGGGTAACAAGTTGAGAGCAGATTCCTTGGTCAGCTTAAGTGGAGAATTCACTCTTGCATTCCCATAGACTAGATGTGCACATAACAACATGGCAAGGTATAAAAATAAATTGAGGAGCGAAAAAGGAAGTCCTGGAATAAGAGATACGACACAATACTACTGATGTAAGTTAAAATGTGTGCAAACCAAACAATACAATACGAACACATACACATACAAGCCAAAGAGTATAGTTAAATATATTACAGTAGTTACCTATTTAGAAAGGACAGGAGGGAGGAGTGGAAATACATATAAACATATATGCACAAAACAAAAGACAGGCCTTGTATGGATTAACTATAGAATAATGGGCCATGGACTGAAATCTCTCTGTAGTCTGGAGAATTAAAAACCCTAAAATTAAAATTTAAGCTGTAGGGTCAAGCCATTTGACACTTTCTTCATTCCACTGTTGACCATCAGGATGTCCTTAACAGCATGATCACAGTATCTTAATAATATCATTGATAGAAATTTAAATCTGGTTTCTGTGAGGTGCCTTAAAGCATGCCTACTTTTATCAAACTTGGGGATGTATGATGCTCTCCAGCTTATTAAAACATTTGAAAATTACCTTTCTTTATTAATACTGGATTTAACCTAAATATAAAAGCTGTTGTGATGAATGAGGACTTAGAAAGAAAGAAAAGAAGGAGAAAGAAAGACAAAGAAAGGAAGAAGGAAAGAAAGAAAGAAAGAAAGAAAGAAAGAAAGAAAGAAAGAGGAAAGACCAACCTTCAATTCTCTTTGGCCTGCTTTCCCAGAAATTCTGTGTCAACTTCTCACATCCAGGCAAGCCTGGTAGGAGGAGCATATTGTCTCAGCTTCTGCAAAGACAGTTCTAGAACATTCAAAACAAATGTACTAAAAACTACCATCATAACACTGAGTACTCTATTAACTTCAGATAATCGGAATTTTAGATACTCTGAGCTATTTCTTTGCTAATTTATGGGTGCAGCTTAAACAAAAATGAGGCCTAATATTCTCCAAAGAGTCTATGTTCAACAGATGCTCAATCCGTGTCAGTCGGAGTAATGACCTGCTACATCCCGTTTGGTATTCTCTTGCCCAGATAGTATCTGATGTGTGTTGGAAAAGGTGCTTCTTTCTCCTGGAGGTGCAGGTCCCCTCTAGGACACAGGTGGCTCATCTCTACTCCTCCATTGCTCAGGGCACAACGTGACTAACTATAGGATTTGGCCTTGCAAACAAAGTCCATCTTTTCTTTCTTCCACCAGGTTTCCACTGTTTGCAAAATTTTCCCTGGTTGGTGCAAGAAAGGCAGGCTTAACTGATCACTCTGCTCTCCAAGTGAGTCGCCCCATGTGCTCTTTTGGAATCTGGCTTTAGGTGGAGACTGATGGATACTTCTTGAGTCTGGGTTGGCTTGGGACTTTTTGTACCCAACAGAGCATGGCAAAACTGACACTGATGTCTGAAATTAGGGCACAGAAATTAAGGAACATTTGCACCTGTGGCCCTAAACTGCATGTAAGAAGCCTGATGGGTCTGGGGGCATGGCCCAGAAGTAGACAGCTTGTCTAGCATTTATGAGGTCCAAGGATCCATCCCCAGCACCTACTGGAAAAAAATCTATCTTAAGATTGCCATACTATGAAACAGGCAAGCCACAGACAGTGACCATTTGTAGTTGCTATGGCTAGCAGTTCTAGTTTTGGAGTATTTTTGACTCAAACACCAGACATGCAAGTAAGTAAGCTTTCAGAAACCTTTAGCCCCAAGTTTGAATCTTCCTAGCCACTGTCCCAGGCAGCTTGCAGCAGGGAGAAACCATACCTACTGCACCTTCTCTGAATTCTTGACCCTTAAAATCCAGTATGCACAATAAATTGGTGATTGCTTCATGCTAAAAAGTTTGGCATGGTTTGTTACACTGCAGTAGTAACTAAAAGATCCATTATCTTGAAACTCAACAAAAAGTAGGGCAATATGAAAAGGGAGAACTGCTGTGAATTCAAAATTTTAAACTATAACCTGAAAGTGACTAAAACTATGAACTATAAACTAAAACTATTATCAATTCATGATGCATGAATTTTAGCTTTGAAGTATATCGACAAATGCAAGTGAACTGTTTTGCTCCTGATTAGGCTAAATTATTCCAGAAAGACTCTTAGGAAAGTCAGGTCAATTTCACCTTTGGCCAGATACTAGATGACATTAAGGAATTATTATTTTTAGATATGATATAAAGGCTGCAAAGAATCCTTGTTATAGACACAAGTGGAGGATTTTAAATGTGAAAATAACTTAATTTGCTTTAATATTTGCTTTAAGGTGAAGATTAGGGAGAGGCAATGCATTGATTAAATAAGGCTGCATATGTTGATAATCACTGAAACCGGATATAGGTAATGTGGATTTATTACTTTATTATCTCTACTTATTATAATATGCTTGAAACTTGGCATCAGAGAAAGTTTAACCAAAGAGAGGGCAGGACTTACCCTCTGTTGTCCTACTCTTCCAAGGTGGGGTTTGTGCTAATGGGCTTCAGTGATTTAAATAATTTAAATACATATGTACATGCCCTCTTTGCATAGCTGACGCTCCTTGAGATCCATGGCCCTCTCCCAATGTGGAGAATTTCTCACTCAGAAACATACTAGAGAGGCAAATTTTTAGGGTAATCCTCACATCAGTATAATTTTTGATGGCTGGAAATCCTTTCTGACAAAATTATCTTCCCAGATGGTACCTAGCCCAGTGCTAAGTACACAGGGATATCAGTAAATTCTTGTCAAACTGGTTTTTAAAACATGATAGTTCAGGATTAATTCACCAGGGTACTTTGAAATCATTAGTGTTCAGTTTTCAACCTTGAAATGTAATGTATCTGTCAGGCTGGCCGCACAAGGCCCTGGGGTCTGCTACCCTAGCACCACATAATAGCTGGGCATGGTGGCACATTCCTGTAATCCTAGCCCTCTGGAGGCTGAGGCAGGAGAATCGCTGTGACTTCAAGGTCAGTCTGGACTACATGGTGAAGTCAGGACCAGTCTGGACTATAAAGGAAGAACATGTCTCAAAGAAAAAAAAGAAAAAAAGACAGCTTCGATAGAAACATAGGCAAATGGGCCGCATGTTCCTAGGCAAATGATACATTCTGGAAGGTTCTTCTGTTTGCATGTAGCTCTTTTCTCTTCCTTGAAGAAAAACCTATTAACTCCTCCTCCTGCTGCTGCTGCTGCTGCTGCTTTCTGCTTCATTTAGGCTATGTCACTAAGCCCAAAATAGAAATTTCTTTTACTGCAGAGAAGGGAGGGAGGTTTAAATTTATCAATTCAAGTAACAAAGGGTAGCATTATGCTGGCTTCTGTTGGGTAGCGAGTAGGGAGAGATAATGCCTGTTTCATTAGGAGAAGGAGTGATCTGACACTGGCAGGGGCTAGGACAGGGAGACAGGCCTTCGCTGTGCTGAGCTGGGCTCCTTTCCCATTCTGGCTCCCCTCACTCCCTCTTTCCAACAGTGTCACCTCTTTTAGGACATGGGAAGCAGCTGAGCCACTAGGGAATCAATTCTAGGATTGTCACTAAAGTTATCAGACTGGGAATAATTCTCTGAGCCAAAACCCTTTTCTTGGCTTTTGGAGGAGTTAGTATCCTGCTACAAAGTTAAACAACAGGGAGATATAACCTTTCTCCTATCAAATGGTCAGAATGAATGTTTAAAGGATCCCATTGTTGGAAAGACTTTGGGAACACAGGACATTCCCATATATGCTGGAGCAGAGGTAAACAGATCTAACCTTGTAGAGAGCAACTGGTAGCATTCAACCCAAGCCACAGAGACATGAATGCCAGACAGTGTGGAACCAGAGGATCTCTCATCTATGGCTGGTGGAAGTGCTAGTTGATTTTCCAGAGAAATATTTATACATGTATAACCGGAGACATTTATAATAGTGTTATAGTAGCAATGTACACAACAGCAAAATCCTAGAAAAAATGCAACTGCCTGTCAGTGGGAAAGTGGATGATGAACCACAGCATATGCAAGGTGTGGTGATATACACTATAATCCCAGCAGTCGGGTAACCATGGTAGGAGCATCATGAGTTCAAGGCCAGCCTGAGCTATACAGCGAGACTCTGTCTTAAAGAAAAACAAAACAAAACCCATAATACATTTATTCTTTGTATTATTTTACCATCAGTCAGAATGAGTGAACTTCAATGAAATGCATGATACAGATGAATTTTAGCAAAGCAATATTAAAATTAAATGTAATAAAATTAAAATATTAAATATTTTTAAAGTCATGAAAGATTATATCTAACATGATACCCTTTTGTTGCAGCTAAGCACACTCTTTTAAAGTTACTCTTTAGGAGTACATAGCTAGATTCAATGAAACTATTTATAAAGGAATGAGCATAAGATTCAGCAAGTCTCCCTTGGGTGAGGAATATGGGGAGATAGGAGGAGGGTGTAGTTAAATATTGGTTATTATTACAGCCCTTACTTTTATTGTGGGTTGTGGATTCATGGGTATCAATTGTTAGTACCTAAATTAATAAAATCAGGCCACCCACATAGTTGTATCCGAGTGTGTCATTGCCACGGTTTGGATCTGGAGTGTCCCCCCCAAACCCTCATGTAGTTGGATGTATTGGGATAACTGTGGGGCCAAGTGCTCTTAGGAAGTAGGGCCTGGCTGAAAGGGAAGGGGCTTGGGGCTTGACCTGGAAAGGATTGTATCAACTTGTTGAGATTGGGGATGCCCAGGGCAGAGCTTTTGGGTGTATGTTACTGATTTGAGGCCAGGGGCACCTAGTATGGGTTTGGGGTACCCTACTGGAAGCTTGAACTAAATAAAGGAAGGGAGAGGAAACATTGTTACAGTTTCTTGGGGAGGCGGGGAAGCTCTAGCCTTGCCTTAGTCTCCAGAGATGAACTTTTCCCTTCTCCACTTGGCTATCTGCAATGCTATAAGCAGTCTCTTTGGCATGTGCTTCTGCTGTTGCCAGCTGCCTGTGAATAGACTGTGTGAGACCTTCTGAAAATGTAAGCTAAACTTTCCTCCCTCAAGTTGTGATTGCTGGGTATTTTGTTTCAACAATACTTAAGTAACTAAGATAGAAATTGGTGCCATAAGCAAAGCTGTTGCTGTGACTTTACCTGACAGTGTAATTTGGAACTGGTTTGTGGGAGGAATTTGGAAAGGTTTGAAGATGCCAGCTAAAGAAGCCTTAGAATACTGTGAGCCAAACTTGATGGGAGATTCTGGTCAGAGCTCAGAAGATCCAAATGCTGATAGAAGTACAGATTGTACAGGCCAGACTCAAGAAGTTTCAGATAAGAAAGAGGATTTATTGGCAGTGGGTCTAGAAACCATGTGTGCTACTCTCTGGCGAGAAGTATGTCAGCATTTTGCTCTTGTGCAGTGACTCTGATTGAAACTGAGATTAAGGGTCTTGTGGTTTGGATGGAGAGTGTCCCTCAAAAGCCTCATGTACCTATGGATACTACGTACCTTTGGAAGTTGGGCCCTGACTGGAAGGGCAAGATGCTTGGGATTTGAGCCAGATGGGTATGTGCTGATTCCACCCTTCCTTTTTGACTTGGCTCTGTTTTACCATCTATCTTGTGAGGACCTCTGTCTCCAGCTCCAGCTCTGGCCCCATATGGCTCTACCATTTTCCAGCCACCCACCCATAAAGAGACTAAGACCTTCTAAAATTGTGAGCCAAATTAAACCTTTCCTTCCTAAAGTTGTGGATGTTGGATAATCTGTCCTAGTAACAAAAAAGTAACCAAGACAGAAATCAGCACCAAAGAAGTGGGGTTGTTGCTGTGACTTTACCTGACCATATGGTTTGGAAGCTTTTGGACTGGTTTGCAGGAAGAGTTTGGCAACATTTGTGGATGCTTGCTGGAGAAGCCTTGGAGCAGTCTGAGCCAAACTTGATGGGAGATTCTGGTAAGAGCTCAGAAGACCAGAATGCTGATGGAATGTGGATTGGAAAGACCATGCTCAAGAAGTTTCAGATGGATAGAAAGACTTGTTGGCAATTGGTCTATATACCGGGTGTGCTGATCTATAAACTCTTTGGCAAAAAGTATATTGGCATTTTGCCCTTGTCCAGAGACTTTGCCTAAAACTGAGATTAATGGCAGTTGACTACTTAATCCCATGAAGAAAATCTCAAATCAGCCCAAAAGTTCAGGCTGTCACTTGGTAGTGCTTGTGGTTGTTAGTCAGCTCCACACTGAACAACAGGAAAAAGTGGCAGAGAAAAATGATATAAACAGTTTTCAGCTTTGCAAGGCTGGAAGGACTTGCAAAGATAGGTCAGAAGAGCACAGGGATGTTAAAGAGATTAAAAAGAGGCCAAGTACTTGGAATCAAGGGTGTAGAAAAGATTCCCTGAGAGTGTCTCAGGAATCAAGATCCCACCCTTTACCAATTAAAGGGTGCAAGGGTGAAAGACTTTGCTTTGATTATTGTATCTCAGGGACAAAGAGAAAAAAAATCTGCTTGAGTCCAGCTATAGAGGATGCCACCCAGATTTCAGAGGAAGGTCTTGGAGGTGAGGGCAGTATGTGAAGTTGCAAAGGAGAAGCTGAAGGTGCAATGGAGACCCTGAAAATTTGCAGACGCTAGAAGCATCAGTTGTCCCCTGCGGAAGGCTGCAGGCTGTGGGTGAGGCCAGCCCATGGGAGAGAAAAATAGAGATTGCAGTCAGCTGGGGTGCTGTGGGGGTGAGGCCACTGAAGCCCTTTGGACTTCACATCTTGCCACAGTATACACTGGGTGTTAGATACAGGACTACAGGATTTAACCCTTGCCCTGCCAAGTTCAGAAGTTCTTTTGGTCCAGTGGTTTTTATCTTTCTATTCTTCCCTCTTGGGATGGGAATATTTAACTGGTGCCATTGTATGTTGCAAATACTTAACTCTTTGGTTAAGGCACTTGGAGACATCTGCATCCCAAGGCCAAGAAGGCCAGACTGCTCCAGCCAGTGGCTGACCTTAGCTTTATCCATGTTGTATCATGCAGGATGCAAGAGTGTCGGGTCATGGAGGCTCTTACTCTGATTTCAGAGGATGGCCTTGGAGGTCAGGCAGTGTGCACTTTGGAGGGCAACTCATGAAGTCATGAAGGGGAAGCCTAAGGTGCAGTGGACACCCCAGAAATTTGGAGATGCCAAAAACATGGATCATCAGCTGAAGAAAATCACAGGCTGTGAGTGGAGCCAGTGCAAAGGAGAGTTTATGGAAGCTACAGCTGGAGGCAACACTGTAGCAGTGGGGTCACTCAAGCCCTTTGGAGTTCACATCTTGCCACAGCTTACGTGGAGTGCTGGACATGGAACTTAGGGATTTAATCCTTGCCCTGCTGAGATTAGAACTTGTTTTGGTCCAACTGTTTTCTATCCTCCTATTCCTCCTCCATTTTGGAATGGAAATGTTTATCTGTGTCATTGTATGTTGGAAGTATTTACCTTTTATTTTCATAGGAACTCACAACTGAGTTTGTCTTGATCTCAGAAGAGACTTTAGACATGAATTTTTTTAACAGTTCTGGAACTGTTAAGACTTTGGCAAGTCTTAGAGAGGACTAATTCATTTTGCATAAGGAGGTGGACATTAGTCTTTTGGGGACTAGGGGATTAATGCTATAGTTTGAATCTGGAGTATCCCCCAAAACCCTCATCTAGTTGGATGTATTGGGATAACTGTGGAACCATGTGCTGTTGGGAGGTAGGGCTTATCTGGAAGGGGTAGTGCTTGAGGCTTGACCTGGAAGGCTTGTGTGAATTTGTTGAGATTGCCCAGGGTAGAGCTTTCAGGTGTATGTTACTGATTGGTGTGGGCCAGGAGTGAGTGAAGGAGGAGCACATACCCCCTGGGTGTGGGGTGCCCAACTGGAAGCTTCGACTAAATAAAGAAGAAACATTGTTATAGCTTCTTCCTAGGAAAGCTGTAGCCTTGCCTTAGTCTTCAGAGATCAACACTTTTCTTCTTCTCTTCACTTTCTGTGGGCAATGCTGTAAACAGTTCTTTAGCCTTTGGCATGTGCTTCTTCCATTGCCAGCCGCCCATGAATGAACTGTGTAAGGCTTTTTGAAACTGAGCTAAAACAGATCTTTCCTTCCTGAAGTTATGGCTGTCAGGTATTTTTGTCCCAGCAGCAAATAAGTAACTAAGACAGTCATGAACCAAGGATTATGTTTATTCCGATTCTGTATAGCCAACATTAGCAAAACAAATGCCAAGTACTGCACTAATTTCATTCCTAAGATTTATCTTAAGGAAAGAGGGGTACACATGCACATTTATGAACAAGGGCATCCATCACCAAACTGGATGTAAAAATGTAAAATAGGAAACTAAGTACCAAACTAATATATTACTTGTATAAATCAGGTTATATTATTATACTAGAAATATAGGTAGCATTTGAAAAATATTGTTTTCTAATAGCACCAAAGTATATGGGAAAACACTCATGATATATCAATTGAATAAAACAAGTTGCATAGCATCAAACCATTTTTTTACTTCCCCATGTGCACATGTAGACAGACATACAGACACACACACACAGATTATACATCAAAATGATATTAGCACTTATATCTGTGTTATTGTTTCTTCCTTAAAATTGGATTTTAAATTATCACAAGTAACTAGCATAAAAAAGATGTTAATAGTAATAGCTGATGTAGATAATACTTGTTATATGTTGAGCTTTATATGGGTTATTCATATCTTATAATAACCCAATAAAAATAGTACTATTATGACCTCCATGTTACAGTTGAAGATATTGAGGTTTAGGGTATTAAATAACTTGCATGCAGAGACAGATCATAAGAAATAGTGCCTGTATGAAGCTTATAGGAGCTCCTCCAAGTGTGGACCTGGTGGCAGTCTTGGTCTCTTGGACCCAGAGATCTCACTGGTGACAGCCCTGGAACTGAGTAGCCTGGGGCAGAACCTGAAATCTACACAGAGAAAGAGGTCCCCTGGTATGTCTGAG
This sequence comes from Ctenodactylus gundi, assembly GCA_004027205.1. Taxonomy (NCBI): domain Eukaryota; kingdom Metazoa; phylum Chordata; class Mammalia; order Rodentia; family Ctenodactylidae; genus Ctenodactylus; species Ctenodactylus gundi. The sequence goes on along the minus strand of PVKB01003564.1, from coordinate 156,525 downwards.
CCAGGCCTGCTGCACAGGGAAGCAAACTGGTGAACACAGCAAAGTCAGACAGGAGGAGGCAGGGCTCTCAAGCCCTTGGGGGTTTCTTACGATCCCTTGAGGAAAAGGCGATTTCAGTAACTGGAGAGCTGAGATGATTTACTCATGACTGTGACCAGCTCTTATTCCCAACAGCCATTGAAGGACTGACTTCAGGGTATTAGGTGGAGAGCAGAGCGCTGTAGGAATGAGACATAGCCAGGGAGTTAGCTGCGGTCTCTTCTCATCACTCATACTTTAAATATAAGCCCTGATGTGATCAAGGCATCAGAGATAAAATACCTCTCTCAAGTTAGGCAAGCAGGATCTGGTATCCAATTTGGATAAGATAGTGGAAAACAGACTCAAGGGGAAAAAATCTCTTGGCCTTACCACTTGCACATGTGAGTTGAAGAATTTGACACCTTAACTTTGTGGAATAAACAAATGCAGGCATAGTTTCCTATGTTTTCTCCAAACATTGAGAATAGATATGATTTAAGAGGGAATAATTTTAACATTCAGTTCTTCCCTTCTCAGCTAAAGAATCCTTCAAGATTTAGCTCAAACAGCTTATGCGGAAATACTCTCCAAGCAAGAAGGACATCCCTCTTCAGTGCATGATTAATAAATGACGTGTTTACCTGATGGAGCATAAGCTCAGTGAACTGTGTGTATTGTACCTTTGAGTTTTCCCTCTTTTCCCTGTGCCTCTCCCGATCACTTCCTGCCCATTTACCTTGCCGCTATGCCATGTGTGGTAAGTGCTAATTAAAATTTTGAGTGTTAGAGAGCTACAGAGGTTTTGGGTGTGGCCTACTAGAATTCCCAGATCTTAGAATCAGATTCCCTTTTAGATCTCTAATACCAGAAAGAATCTGATGAAAGCTAAGAACCTTTCTCCAGAAGTAAAAAGTACCTGCAAAAGAAATCTTCCAATTGTATAGCACCTTATACACACAAGTACATACAAAAAATGTGTATCTATAAAACTGAGAAAATCTAAATGATCAAGTTAGTGGATCAAAAAACTGGAAACTGTATGTATTCTTACAACCGCATGTGAATCTAATATTTCAATTAAATAAAGGGAAAAATTCCCCAGCATTGTGCTTTAGGAGTTGATGAACTATCTCACCAACCCCCCAGTAAATTGAGAACTGTGCCCAGTCCCCCTAGTCCTGATGGGAAAGGATGTGTCCAAAGTCACTCAGGTGGATGGTGCAGAGGTAGGATGAGTCCAGCTCTTTCCCTTACACAATGACTGATTCCTGGGAGGAACAGAGTATTGTGCACATTCTGTTGTTTATTTGATTTTAAACCAACAAATATATCAGAGTAGCTGATATTCCCCAATGCAGGGAAAAAGCAGTGTGTCTAACGAGGGCACTTTGTTTCCAGAATTGTTCAACCTTTCTCATTACTTCCCAGGTTGCCTATACTCAGGCTGTGGACTGAGATGGTTTGGAAAGCTATAGCTCAGAATTCAGTTTTGTTTTGTGTTTTTTTTTTTAATTCTGAGGGCCAAAACAGGAGTCAAATAGTGTCCAGGAGTTATCCCAGCAAGCTGGACATACAGAGGAATAGGAGAGAAAGAAAAGAAGAAAGGGTCCGTAAGGGGAAAATACAGCAAGAGGGAATGAGATGGGGCACAGACAGTGCAAGGGAGGTAAGTGTATTTAGGTGGGCTGGATATAAATGAGGATAATAATAGTGTTAATAACTACCTTACAGGTTGTGAGGAACAAGTGAGTTAATATATGCAAAGCCCTTAGAAGAGTAACTGATACTATTACAGTATTACACCAGTATTAATTAATGTTGACCCTTACTATTGTTACTACTTGACAGAGGTTCCTCTTGCCTGTTCTTCCAAAGATGCAACAACTAATTAGCATCCTTCCTCTAAGAACAACCATCAACTGTAGGCATTAAAGCACTTACCACCTTTTTATGCGCACACTGGTTGTTCCTTTGTTTGTTTGGAACCCAATTCCTCTACCATTCTCTAGAATCAGAATTTAAAGATGAGAGCCAAGGGCCATGGTGTAATCCCAGGTACTTGGGAGACTGGTAGGAGGATCACAAGTTTGAGGCTAGCCCAGGCAACTCAGCAGACTCAATCTCTAAAAATCAAGCAAAAAGGGATCCAGGATGTGGCCTGCCTAGCCTGTGTGAGGCTCTGGGTCCATTCCCCAGCACCATGAAAAGGAGAAAAAGAAGGGAAGAATTTAACATCGAGGCTCAAGTATTGCAAGGGAGCAAATTTAAGCCCAGCCTGGGCAATTTAGTGACTTAGTGAGACCCTGTTTCAAATAAACAATAAAAAGGGGCAGGAAATGTAGCTCAGGTTGAAGGCTTTGAATGTGATCCCCAGTACCCAACCCTGCAAAGAAAAGAATTTAAAGATGAGTACATAGGAACTTGGTAATAGAGAGGGGCCTGCCTACTCGGAGTTCCCTGGTGTTGATTTACAGAACAAACACTACTTGTGAGGGGAGTTTTCATCAGATAAGAGAGCAATGTGGTCCTGTTACATCTGTCTTTCCTGAAGAATCTCATAGCATTGGCCAGGTGCTTCTATCCTTCCAAATCCACGTGTTTTAGGGAATCTTACTTCTAAATCTTGCCTGGATTTAAGCTACAGCACTAGTGAACTGCATATCTGGAATAAAAAGTATAAAACATAGACAGATTTCCTGTCTGATTCCCTGCAAAAAGTGTCCCCACCTTCCACTGCATTCTTGGGAGTTTTAGGGAAGGAACATCTTACATGGGCTCACCAAGTATTCATCCATTTAGAGCTCTCTGTTCTGACAGCTACCAAGTCTGCTATGCTGCTATTCTACAAACTTTGAGGTCTCCTCCTAGCCTAGTAGGGACACCCAATCATGAAGGACCTAGAGTCACCAGAGAATACTTTTCAGGGATCCTGGGACCTGAACCGATCTTAGGCAGGGCTCAAGGGGCGATTCTAGGAGCACAGACAAGGTGAGCAAAGGGTGAAAGGAATGAAACAGATCAAAGTAGAAATTAAATAGATGAATATAGAATTGGTCTCGTGAGACAGTGTGAAGTACCTGGTAAGGAGACCGTGTTAAAAGTTCCATAGGAGAGCTGAGACTCCTTCCACAAAAAGTAATGTTGAGTAACGTGCCAGGGCATAGTGGAATAGTTAGCAGAACTATCGGCTCCATGTTCTTTGGGCCTGGGATTCTCCCAAGAGTGGCTCTGTCAAGTTTACTCAGACATTCTGCACATTTTATTTTAATAACTTTAAAATCATAATGTATTCATTTTAGAAGAATCAAGTAAGTGGAAAGAAGAAAATAAACAATCCCACTCACTGTAAGTGACCACTCCTCTTACCCACTGTGCGGCTTTCTAAATTCTCTTATGTATGTTTAGTAAGAGTAGGGTAATACAACAGTTTCATAAGGTTGTTTTGTACCTAAAATATGTATTATAAATCAATAAGTGGACTTCTATGATAAGATTTTTAGTACTTATGAGGCTTGCCCTGTCTCTAGAGTACTGCACTTTACCTTCCATTTTAAGAGGTTTTTGTTTTGTTTTGTTTTGTTTCCCTGTAAGAGGAAAACATTTCCTTCTGTAACTGAGAATGCTGTCGGACATCCTGGGCATCACCCTGGGGCATGACCATTTCTCTTTTTTATTTAACCAAACTGCAGGAACTGGGATAAAGGTCTGTATTATATCTGTGGCAAAGTTCCTGGCCACAAAACTTAGGCCACATCTGTAAAATTCTACTTGTAGTTGAAAAGGCAATATAAACTCAATTTCTCTGAAAACTACCAAGTAGGGGAATAGAGACAGATATGAATGTGTGTCTGAGTGCATAAATGTGGGAGTTGGACAGGCCCAGTTGGGGCAGGCTAGCATGTCAACTCCTCAAGACTTTATTTTGGGAGCTTCTGGGACATAGAAGACGTATGTGAAAAATATTGTATTATCCTTTTCAGGTACGGTAACCTTTTCAGATACAAGATTCTGAGCTGACAAGAGCAAAAGACTGACAAACTTGTATTGATTCTTGGATTTACTTCTCAGTGACTATATAATAAGTTTGAACATCTGCTGATGGCAAGGAAAGAGAGGTATTCTTTTTGTTCCATTTCTACCTCTCTTTTTTAAAATATCCTCTCCCATCTTCACTTCTTGCTATGGCTTTAGTGCTCTATGATGTTTTTCATATACCTGTATTCTAAATTCTATCCCAAAACCACTGTGTATCTCATGGCAAGCACTGAGGGACTCTAACTGGCAGAGAGTTAGAGAGCATTTAAAATCAGACCCTATGTAGAAATTATAACAAAAATATGTAACACTTGTTAGGTGTTTATTATATAGTTTTGGGGTTCTACATTCATAATTTCATTTAATTCCAGAAAAATCCAAATTATATAATTACAGTTGTTTCCACTTTATAGATTTTTAAAAATGAGGTTCAAGAAACTGATGTAACTTGCCAAACTTCATCCATTAAGGGATCTGAAGAATGAGAATTCAAACCCAGATCCATCAGACTCCAGAGCCATTTCTTAAACTGCTCTGCTTTCTGTCTTGGGAAGGTTTGAAATTAGGGGAGTGGAAGGAACAACAAAACAAGCCTAATATAAGGTCAAGAGAATTGTTGACAAGTAAGATACATCTCATTCCTTCTCCATGTTTAATGTTAATTTTTATATCTTGGCTAAGAGTGTCTATCATAAAGCTAATTTGTTCAAGGTTATCTTCCAACCCCACCCCCATCATCAGATGATTCTTATATATAGCCACGTTTAAACATCAGGGACAACACTCACTTGCTGTATACTAAATCTGCCATCTGAGCAAACATTCTTTCCCAAATCAAATGTTTTATTCATTCTCCCTTTTTTACTGAAGAAATTAAAAGGACAATTCTTTTCGGTCTGCTTTAAGTTTTTTTGTTTTAAGTATTCCTCATTCTAGTCAGGTCAAATTAGATGAGACCAGATTAATCACACTCAGCTTTCAGAGCCATTAGTTATTTTGAGTTCCACAGAGTAAGAAAACATTCTAGATTTCTTCTAAAAGAAAATATATTCTAATTAACATAGTTCTGCATTGTTTATAATCATGTATGCTTTACTTCACTGCCTGAATGCTAATAAGAGCTTCCTAGAATTCATTCCTTAAGAAGTCATAGCATTTAATTATTTGGCAGGATGTTTTAAGTACATATAATTATATCATCCCTCCATTTTGTGATGGTGTTGAGCCAAGTAATCTGCACCAAGAGAAAATAACACCTACACTAATGCTACCAACAAAAAAACTCACTGTACTCTCATAATTTAGCACATAGTGGGGGTGCAATAATTTTTAATTCAACACACTAACATCACCACCATCTTTGCAGGCTAAAGAACTTACAAAAAGGGAAATTGTATTGACAGTGCTCCATATTTAAGTCCTGGAAGGACAGCTGTGTGACTAGGGTTGAGACCTTGAGAGTACGAGGTTTTAAATCCAGACAGGACCAGTTCTCACAGAGATACACAGTAATGGTGAAGGATAGATAAGCTAGCACACTGGTCATGGCTTTATAATCACAGGCATCAAATGATGTTGTCTCCCACCCTCCATTCATTCCACGTGGTCGTTAACTTTCACTCCTCTATTATTTGGTGATTTTAACTGCAAAATACGATCAGAATTTGAGCTAAAATTACTTCCCCAGGCTGGTAAATTAAGTATATGATCAGGTTTCTGGAAGAAAAGACTTGAGGTTCGTTTTTCTGGGCATATTAGTGGGAGTTACAAAGGGAAAGCATTTGCAAATTTCAGCCTGGAGAAGCCAAGCCAGTAAGCCTTGCCAAGCAGGTTGTCATGGACAAAGTAGAATTTTCAGTGCCGCTATTGGTGAATTGGGCCACAAGGGCCTTTAGTCTGTGGGTGGGCATGATAATGGACTCAGAGGTACAAAATGAGAATTGTCCTTAAGTATCTCTCTGGAACGCTTAGGTGTGGCAGGGTGGACATTGAGGAGACTTTAGAACTGGCAACTAAGTTCAACAACTCTTGCCTTGCTCTTTACGGTTAAGTGACCATTTCAAAAGCTTCTTTACCTCTCAAATGCTAGAGGAATCATGACCTCTCTTTGCCTATTCCAAATACTTTTTATTCAGTCCCGTTGGGAGAATACAAGCTCCATCTAAGCTGATTCTCTTGTATGGGTGACAATTCTATCCTTGGGGTATGGGATTTGGCAGATGTTTTCCACTCTACAGAGCCAAATATTTCAGTAAATGAGGGACGGTGTAGTGCGAAAACACTTCGCAAGCGTTTGCCTAGACTTAAGAGATAACTTAGACTAAGGTCCGATCTTTAGGGCAACTGAGCTTTCTTTACAGCGCAAGTTGTAGGCGCTTCCTTGACCACCAGGAAGCAGCCAGGACAGGTGCGTCTACATCTCAGGGGTTCCCCTCAACAAAGCAGAACAGGGCTGGCAGGTATTGGGATTCTCGTTCTCGAGGGCAACTGACCACGGGGTAAAGTGCAACCCGAGGTGTAGAAGGCGACTGCAATCCGGGCGCGGTTCCAGGCTGGAAGAAAAGGCCAAGGCTGGGCCCGCCATCGCACCGGACAGGGTGTGTGCCGGAGTAGCCGGGTGCGCTGCGCGACACTCCCCCCTCAGGTACACTGTCCTCCGCCCACAAATGACCCAATTACAGTACGGAGCCGGCAGCGCCCAGAGGTGGAGGCGGTCATTCCAACTAGACCGTCTCTAGGCGCCCGTTCCCGCCCCAAAAGGTGAGGGCCTCCCACGCAATTCCAGCCCTGCCGAACCACGGAAGAGTCCCGAGGTCGCACTTCTCGTTATCGTAACCAGGCTGCCGGTGTCCAAGAGCGGAGCTGAGGCGTGCCAACCGAGCGGCCTTCCCAAGGGGCCCCTCCCCCGCGGACTGCGCCTGCGCAGGGGTCCGACGGCCCTGCGCGGGGCACAGAGCTCCGCGCCGCTTATCCCCGATTTTTGTTTCGCGCACTGCGCCTGCTGGTCTTCGGTTCTTTCCCGCCCCGCCGTCCCTCCTTTCTGAGGGACCACGCCCCAAAAACGAAGTCGCCTCAGACACCACCAGCCGGCTGTGCGGGCTAGCGCCCAGCTCCTAGGGTGAGCTCCAGCTTCGGACTACTCTAGCTCTGCGGTTGCGCAGTTCGTCGTCGGGCCCTTTCCTTGCCCCCTCCACTACCCGCCACCGCCTGACGCCCGTGACGTCACCACGCCGGGCGGCCGCCATTACAGAGCCGAGCTCCGAAGCTAGGGCGGTCGGAGGAGGAGGCGCAGCGCTAGCCGCCGAGCACTGCTGAGCGAGCCAGCGGGCCGGAGCCGTCGCCCAGCAGCCGCCAGGGGCCACAGAAACACCTCGGGGACCGGCGGCGGCGCGCGTGTGGGGCCCGTGTGCGGGCGGCGGCGCGGGAGCAGCGCGGAGCGGCGGCCGGCTCGGGCGGGGGCATCATGGACGAGAAGGTGTTCACCAAGGAGCTGGACCAGTGGATCGAGCAGCTGAATGAGTGCAAGCAGCTGTCCGAGTCTCAGGTCAAGAGCCTCTGCGAGAAGGTGAGCTGCTGCTGTCGGCCGCAGGGGCCGCCGTGGGCCGGGCCCGCCTAGAAAGCAACCACGGGAAGGGGGCAACATGGCGGAGCCGCCGGCTGGGCCCCCCGATCCTGGCTGACCGGCGCCCGGCCCGGCTCGGCCGCGGCGGCTCGCCCGCGACCCGGCGCCCCCTGCCTCCTTCTTGGGGATTGGCTGTGGCTGACGCCGCCGCCTAAAATGGCGCCGTTCCGCGACTCCGGGGCTTCGGTGCCTTTCGCCTTGGCGCTGGGCGGGGTGGCAGGGGGAGACTAGACCCCGCGGGCCGGGCCAGGGGTGGGGACGGGCTGGGGACCGACGGGGGGACCTGGGTTCTGCCGGAGAGTGCGTCCTGGGCGCTATAAGTGAGGGGAGGAAGAGGGTTTCGCTGAGGATCGGGCTTAATTTAGAGGCTAGCACTGGCCACAGGGTCCACCACGGGCAAACCAAATCTCAGACCCTAGCTTAAGGTCACGTAGCTTGTAGCCCCCGGCTGGTTTGTATTATACGCACCAGTCTCCTTTGGAGACCTATTTAAAGGATGTCCGTAAAAATTATAAAGGAAATAGCTAACCCAGTTTCTACTATGAAGGTCAGTGTGGTAGTTACAATTCAGGAGTATAACTTATTCTTCGTAGTTGGAAGAAATGGAGAATTTGGTGAGTCATACTACACAAAGAGCTTTTGGATTGGAAATCAAATGTTTTAATCTGATTTATATGCTGACTCAAACTGGGGTAGTGTGAAACCTTTCTGTAAGCTTAACATACTTGGCATTGTGCCATTTATTTTTAGAGTGAGAAATTTAAACTGGAAAAGTGTCAGATTTTGTATCCTCCTTTATGAAGAAGTTACAGGTTACTTGATTGTAAATTTGTGGCCGCACTGGTGGTGATAATCACTGGATACTGACTTCTCACTGTTTCAAACATTGTGCTTAATCCTTAATATCTCACATTGAAAATGTAGTTCAGTTAATAGTACTAAAATTGGTATTTTATGTTTCATTTTGTTTATCCCTAGAGGCTGAGGGAACAGCCTGCTACTAACTTTTTTTTTCAGTCTTATAACTCAGTTTGTAAAAATATATCTGGCGTTCATCTCCATATAAACATTTTAACAGCCTTATAGCATTTTGTTTTAGTGCAGAGTTGTAGAATATTAGTGTTTTGTACTAGTTGATAAAGCTTTTGAAATTACTGTGCTCTCTTGTTTGCTGTTAGATATGAAAAATTCGTTCATAAATTTGATACAAATGTTACCAAAGCACACTTTTTCACAAAGTGCTCACAACAGTTGACATTTAAGTTAAGTTTAGGTGTATTTCGTCTCAAGTCTGGATGGAACACCACTAGTTGATGAGATGGCACATTTGTTGGAGTAGAATTTTAGTAGTAGCAATGCATTGAGTCTCTTGTTTTTGACCTTTAATTCTTAACATCAAATAGGTTGGTATTTTAAAGGTTTAGAATAGACTTTTAAAAGTTACTTAGTGTATATTGCCAGGTATTAATTTCTAGGTACTATAAATGATGATTTTGCTGCCTTGGTGGTTGAGTCAACAGCTATATGACTAGTCATTTGTGAAGAAAACATAGAAAAGAGATGACAATGTAATTGGAAGACCACTTACAGAATTACTAGGTAGACCTGGACTATTGAATTGCTTGGACTACCTTCAGAACAACCACTTTACTTTGTCTTTATTTTCCTGGCTATGAAAGAGTTATATTCTGACCTCACTTCTAATATGAGACCATGTGATTCTGTCTTTAATTAGTACTGTGTATTTAAGTATTGAACGCTTATTGAATATCCAAGATTGCATACTCTTAGGGGAATTAAAAGGAAAGAAAAATAATTATGCATATTCTCATGGAACTTTAAATTTAGTTGGAAAGACAGGCATAATATGGAAAGGATTAGGGCATGTATTGTGGAAGTAATGGTTTTGCTTTGGAGACTGAAAGATAATATTAGATGTTAGGATTAATGGATCCAGTGTTGTTTCCACATCTTAGTGAAATGAAGATATGATGAAGCTAATCAGTTTAGATCTCCAGTGTGTGTCCAAATTTAGTTTTGAGAGCCAAGAAAAAGGAAATATTTTAAGCTAAACATTACATGCAAGTTTCCATTCGTGAGATGAATCCTTTCTGAACTTCATCATTCAGCCTTTGTAATGTTTTTAACTTGAGTTTCAACTTTGGGTAACATAAACCTTCCAAGTGAAATTAATTTGAAGATTTTTTTTAAAGTATGTGGGTACATGACTTGAAATCTTTTTACAAGTCCTAGTAAAACAAACTTTGTTTTCATTGTTCATATTTTCTTTCAGTTAATGGCTTCTCTGGGTGAAGGCTTATACATACACTCGTGGTAATTACCACTTACATAGTAATTTTGAAAATTAAATTTTTCTTATATAATAGGACTTTTAAAAACAGGTATTAAGAGATAACTTGATAATAGTTAACTTTTTTTGGTTATAAGGAGTGGTAATGTAAAATTCTTGTACCTGAAAATGGCTAATTTAAATGAATAGTAAAGATAGAAATGAACTTTAAGAGATTGTGATTGAAACATCTATTCTGTTATTTTCAACAATTAGTGTTAGATGTTCAAAATGGAGAGAATCCACATATGTGCTAATAGAAAAGAATAAATACGGATTTTATTATTGATAAATTGAGAAAAATTGGAGATGTGACAGGTTTATATCAAAGCTAAATGTGGTTGTATGTGCATAGTATATCATGTCATTTTAGGGGATCATAATTTTTAAGTTTTAGATTGCGAGAAGTAATATCAAATGGCTTTTGTATTAACTGTAGCAATCAGTCCTTTAGTGTGAAACTCCAGCAGTGGTTTAACTTGGGCAAGATTTTTGGATGTGTGCTTTTAGGTCTTGTCAAACAATGGAACAATGTTATTTAATAGTCTTTTTTTTCCAAACAAGTTCTTTACAAATGCAGTTTTCCTTTGCTCTATAGCACTAAAAATAAAATGTCATTAAGGCTTCATTTAGTTTTAATATTTGTTAAAAGTATGAAAAAGTAAATCCTTTCTAATTAGGAAAATATTTGGTCAAGATTAAATTCTTACACGAAGTGATCAATACGTGTGTTTGTGTATTTACATTAAAAGGCTTTGGCTCATTTCCATAAAAGCAATTTGAATATTGGAAAAAAAACAGGAAGGGGAAGCATGCTGCAGAATGCTATTTTCACCATAGTTTCACATAGTTACTGTTTTTGGTTATAGATAGTGACTTGACAATGGGGCTAAAATTGAGATTGCCATAATTTATGAATGCTAATTCCAGTGTTCTAGTATTGCTTTCTGACCCCTCCCCCCTTTCTCTTCTGAGGTAATGTTATCAATGAAAGGTGTAGGTGAATTGGAGTGAATCGTGGGTTCAACAATTTTGTAAAATGAAACAATGTTTTTATTCTTAACTGCTTGAAAGTGTCAATTCATGTCAAATAGTGTTCTGCTTTGTGTTGGGAACAGTAGCTCTTCCATTTTGGATGTAGTTAAATACATTTACTTCTCAAATAAAATTGGTAAGCTGAAAAGCCTAGGTCATTTCCTTTATCTTCCCAGATAGTGTAAATCTTGGCCCAGGGACTGGACTGTAAAACGTGCTAGTAGAGTGTAACTCAGAATGCACTTAATTTATAAGGGCAGCTTATAAATGCCTTTTTATTCCTACATCTTTTAAAACTAAATGTGTGTATTTCATAATCTCCCCGGCATGAAACAGTAATGCTGTTTTGTGTTAGCTCAGTGAAAAAACAGAACAGTTCTGTATACATGCATAGTTACCACAAACCCACCCTTACTTTCTTTTCTCTCTCTCTCTCTCTCTTTTGAGATAGGCTCTGTAGTTCAGGCTGGTCTTGAACTCACTATGTAGCCCAGGCTGGCCTCAAATTCGTGGCAGCCCTCCTGGCCCAGCCTTCAGAGTGCTTGGATTATAGGCATATGCTACTATACCCACCTTATGTGGTGCTGCGGAATTGAATTTGTGGCCTTGTGCTTGTTGGGCAAGTGCTGTAACAATCTGTGCTGTTCCTCCAGCCCCTGTTTCCTTTATCTTGGTGCAACAGTTTTTTGTCTTCAAAAATTGGCAGTAAGGAAAAACTCATACTGTAGGAGTACAACAAAATGATGAGCCATGGAGGAATAAATAGATAATAAATCCCTAGTCCGGTGTTCCTCTGTTTCACCACAGTGGAGGTTTTAACTTTGTCATTTGAAGTCACTTGTCAGAGATGTCAGTGTGTCCTTGGAGGGGACAAGGTGGCAAACCAGGAGATTGTGAGTTTGGGTTGAGGTGGTGGTGTGATCTGTTTTGAAGGCTGTGAGGAGAAATAAGCAAAAATATATGGGACAGGACTTTTACTTTGACTCATTTTTCTCATTTCAGCTATTTTTCTTTAAATTTGAATTGAAGTGGGACTAACAATTGGGAGACTTTTGAAATAAGCTTTTCTTTCAGGTTAGTGGTAGAATGGTCTGAAGAAAGGAGATGTCTCTAGCTACTGGTAAATGGCTGAGAGGTGGGTGTCTGAAAGTGGTGAACCATATGGAATTCGGTTGCTTAATCTCTTTAACAGTACAACCTTGTGTCTCATTTATATCTTGGCATTGTGGATTGTGGTTTGGAATCTGTGAGCAAGGCAGTGAGAAGGGTGTTTCTGATTGTGATTTTTTTTTTCCTAAACTATACATGATCAGCTGCACTCCCTGTCTCCACCCTGCCTTAAATCATTGTAGTCATTCCTTTTGGAATGTAATTATACTGTAGCTGATTAAGTATATATTTTTTTGAGTTCATTGAATTTATTGTTTATTTCCAAATGGTAACTTTCAGCCGTGTGTTGAAATGGAAAGAAGGCTGCAGACCTTTGAGATAGTAACTTTATTTACCTGGTTAACGGCATGTAAAGTGTAGTTCATTATAGTTATGGAGTTTCAGGGATGCTGTTAACCTGTATGGCAGTGTACTTTTTTTAAAAAAAAAATTCATTCAATCAGTATTAATCCTTTGCTATACAGGCTAGTTTTCACTATTTAGCTTTGTCTAGATGACATTCTTTAGTGCACAGGGATTGCTGGGTTTTGCTGATTAATAGCAGGACTTTTTATTATTGTTAAGACGTTAGCTTGCTAGATACTCTCGTTGCTGTTGTACTGGGGATTGAACCCAGAGCCATGTAGTATTCCACTACTGAGCTACATCTCCAACCCTATAGTTAACACTTGGTGGTGATGCATTTTAAAATGTTGGTGCTAGTGGTGATCAAGTAAGTATGATTTCTCTTTCACCCATTATCTAAATGCCTACTGAGTCTTTTAGTTTTAATTCATGAAAGAAGCATAAAAAGTGCTCTCGTGTATCAGCTGAAAGTGGTGGTGCACAGCTGTGGGAAGTTGGGGCAGGAGGATTGCTGTGAGTTTGAGGCCAACCTGGGCTATATAGTGAGTTCAGAACCAGCCTAGACTGCAGAGAGAGACCCTTCCCCCCACCCCAAAGAAAATACTCTTACACAGAACAGAATTTTAATGATGGAAAACTGTCTAGGCAAGTTACAGTTACGCATAGCAACATTGTTGATGTTTAGTAGATGTAACCCCCCCCCCCCCCCCGATGGTTTATGAACATGTGTAAGTTGGCTAGTAAAGAATGAGGTCAGTCTGTTACACAAGATACATGGCTTAAAAGAAAAGGCATTCCTTTTGGTCAGAGGCAAAGGTGATTATGATACAGATGGAAAAAACAACACATTTTGTATATTTTTAAGAATTAATTATTCTTACTCCTGATGTTTTTCTTTCTTTCAGTTAGATTAAATACTAAGGCACTGGCCTCCAACCTTTTTGACACCACCAGGGACCAGTTCAGTTGAAAATCAAGATGCATTAGAATTTACTAAGAGAATCCTGACAGCAGATGGAGCTTGACTCACCACTTGCTGCTCAGCTGTACCCTTGGCCCAAACCTTCAAAGGCCACAGTCTTGGGTTTGGGATCCCTTTCCCTAAGGCATAAAGCCAAGTAGAAAGTATTTCTAGAATATTACACAGAGGTGATGATACTTCAAAAACTACAGTTATAGGGCTGGAGGAATGGCACAGCGGCAAGCACTAAGTACCTGAGTTTGATTCCCCAGCACCACATAAGCTGGGCATGGTGGCGCACTCCTGTAATCCCAGCCACTAGGGAGGCTGAGGCTGAGTTCAGGACCAGCCTGGGCTATAGAGCAAGACCGTGTCTCTTTAAAAACAAAAACAAACAAAAATCTCCAGTTATATTTTAAGATTGAAATGTTTCATAAAACATTACAACTTTTTGATATGATTAGTGAAGACAAATAAATAGCATGAAAGTTTGTAAAGTTAACTCATTTGATCCCAGTATAAGTGATTAAGTTCTGCCTTATGCACCACTACTACCTAACGCTAGTCTTTTACCCTAATTTGTCACAAACCTCGTTCCCTATCAAAGAAACCTACCTTTCATCTTTCATGAAACCATATCAAGCAAAATGAAATTCTCTTGGGACACTGAAAAAACATTCTACCTGAGAATTTTATTTATTTTCCTTTCTAAAAAAAATTGAAACGATTTTGAATCTGCTTGAACAGAAAAGTAAAAGTTAAGATTTTCATTCTTCAGGTTTTCCTTTGCCTTTATACTTATATTGGTGGTATATTCAACTAATTGGATGTGATGTGTTAAATTTATTTGAACTTGAGTGTGAACGTTAAAATTAATCAGGTTTTAAACAGTGAAATGACTTCAAAATGGAGAGCCGGTTCTGTGGCACAGGCCTATAATCCTAGCACTCTGGGAGACTGAGGCCAGGGGATCACAAGTTTGAGCTCAGTCTGAGTAACTTAGCTAGTTAGTGAGACCCTGCCTCAGATACGAAACTCAAAAAAATTACCTGCGTGTATAACCTAGTATAGAGCACCTGGGTTCCATCTCGCAACACTGCATGCATGAATGAATGAAGATTCCTGTATCAAGTAACACTATTAATAATAGTGCTGGCTGGCTGGTTTCTATTTAAAATGACTTCTTCCACCAAGGACACAATTTGTGTTATAAAAAAAAATGTATTAAATGTGTCAAGCACAGATCACTAATCATTTAATGGGTCTTACCTTGTTTTCCTTACTATAGGCCCTAGGATTCTTATGTGTTTGATCTGCATAGGAATTACTGTTTTTAGGACTACTTTGTTCTTTTGAAGGGAGACGCTTTTTGTGCTTACACTGATTTAATTTTTTTGAGACAGGTTCTCACTAATCTATACTAAGTAGGTCAGAGTAGGCATAAACTTGGAATCCTCCTGTTTTAGTCTCCCAGAGTGCATGGGATTACAGGCCTGCTCCACCAGATTGGTCAAAACCACTTTAAGCTACTTAATAAGACTTTAAGAAAGTGCTTGTTAACAGGTGTGATCAAAAAAATATGGGAAGGGATTGTAAACGCGATATGATACATGGGTGTATGAAACACCCAAATTCATTGTAAATACTATGTATTACATTTGTATATTAATAAAAACAGTGGGGAAAAATATGGTGTGGGTTGGAAGAATAGTATAGTGGTACACCAAAGACCATGTAAATGAATTGTACATTAAATGAATGTAAGTCTGTATCACAAAAGTGTATCACAAATAAAGCAATAAATGCAACAGCACTGTTATTTCAGGGTTATTTATTTATTTATTTATTTTAGAGACAAGTTCTCACTCTGTATGTAGTCCAGGCTGGTTCTGAACTCACTAGGTAGCCCACATTGGCTTCAGACTCAGGACAATCTGCCTGCCTCAGCCTCCTGAAAGCTGGGGATATAGTCATGGGCCCCCATGCCCATCTTATGTGGTGCTGGGGATTTGAATACCTGACTGAGTTCTTAGCCAATAGACTAAGGCTATGTGATGTTTTATCTTCACCGCTCATTGACAGCTTCAGGGAAAAGAACTCAAGAACCACTTATTTACCAACTCTTACTATTTTTAGAATTAATAATATCCCAAATGAAAATCACTGTCTTCTGCTGCTCCACCCCCAGCTATTATACACATACACATCAAAAAAGTTTCACAGATTACAATTTTATACCAATTCCCCATGTTGAATTTAATTAGTTTTGTATACTCATATACAAATAAAAATGATAATTATGGGGAAGTTTCACAGATTTTATGAGAAAGCTGAGAGTATTTTAGTGGGATACCAATAAAGTGATTGGTGTCATTTTTGTTTCTGTTGTTGTTAGACTTTCTCTTTAGATGTTTCCTGCATGTTCTTTGGCGCTGCTTGTCCCCTCTCAAAGATTCCTTCAAGTATTTTTTGCAGTGCTGGGCTAATGGTCACAAAGTTCTTTAGGGATTCTTGGTCATGAAAAATTTGTACTTCTTCAGTTTTCAGGGATAATTTTGCTGGATACAGCAACCTGGATTGACACTTGTTGTCTTTTAGAGTTTGAAAGATTTTGCTCCAGGCTCTCCTGGCCTTTAAAGTTTGCATTGAGAAATTTGCGAGAGTGATTCAGATGGGTTTGCTTTTGTAGAATAGTGTCTGTCTTTCTCTTGCTCCTTTTAATATTTTCTCTTTATGCTGTATTTCTGAAGTTTTCATTATCATGTGTTGTGGTGTCTCGTTGCTAATTGAGGTGATATGGTGTTCTATATTTGGGAAATTTTCTTGCATTATTTCACTGAATAAATGCATCATACTTTCAGTGCTGGCTTTTCTGCTCTTTCTCCCACACCCGTAATTCTGAGATTGGTTCTCTCTGAATCCTCCATTAGCTGTTTTATGCAGCTACTTTGCTCATTTCTGATTCTGTAGTTGTGCCTGATTATAGCCTTTGTTTCCTCAGTCTGGTCTTAAAGGTCTGAAATTCTGTCCTTTAGATGATGCTTGAGTTTGATTTCCCCTGTTTTCACATGTATTTTTCATGTCCTGAATTTGTTAGATTTTTTTCAAAATTTCCACTTTGCTATGACAATGTTCCCTCATATCTTGCATTTCCTTATTTACCTCAGCCAACTTTTTATTTGTGGCTTCTATATGCTTAGTAAGCTTTATCTCCGCTAGGACCACTGTT